>VDFB02286434.1:0-43074 GCA_007258455.2 Sequoia sempervirens
TTTTAAAATCCTTAAAATTCCTTAAGAATCTTTAAAAATCTTTAAAAATCCCCTTAAAAATCTTGTAGTATGGGCTTTTAAAACTTATAAGGTTTAATAATTTAAATATAAGGGAATTCAACTTTTAAATTCTATTTTAAATAGTCATGTCATCACTCTTGGGAGCAGAAGCTTCCCCTTTAGACAAAGATGTTTTTACTTTGGAAGCCATAACACAAGAGATATTACAAGGTAGGGTTTCTAGTTTATTTGAACAAGACTTTTAGCTTTTGTAAGGGTTTTACACTAATTATGCAATGCAGAACTAACAAATTCTCTTTTATGAATGTCAAACCTTAAAAATGCTAAACCAAGAAAACCCTAACAAACTCAAAAGTTTGAGAAACCACAACTTATCAATAATTATGATGGGAGGGAAATAATTCACTTACTGGTTCTCTTTGTAGGTTGACAACCCTGGTTCCAATGTTAAAAAATATTGAAAAACCACAAAACGAGTTCCTTGAATGTGCAGAGTGTACTTCACAATGTTGAATTATGCCTTTAAGATAGGTATTAATAATTATTCTACTCCTTAGTTTGGTATCTCAATGTCCTTTCATCTATTAAGGCTCACTTGTGTGAACTAGAATGGCTCACTTTCCCTCAACTAAGTTTTGAATGCTAGTTAGTCTTTTTGGAGTGTTAGTTGATAGACGAACTAGATTTGGCCAGCTTAATATGAAAGATTTGATTGTACACAGTTGCATTGCTTACCAAATGACAGAAATCCACATGGAACCACTTGCTAGTGGTATGCAAGCTCCACCATCTCTTTGTCTCTATAGCTAGAATCTGCATGTCTTATTTCCCTTTCCCTCGTGAGTCATAACTCGTGCGCAACTTTCATCAATGGGAAGACAGGGAGAGGTCAGGATCAAATCTCTTCGTGTCTTCATAAACACTTTTTAATTCAAAACCATTTCCCGTAGCTTTATCCTTCTTACAACATCCACAGCCTAGATTAAAAGATATTCAAACATGTGCAATATATCTGGATTAGTAATGCATAGTTTATTTTCCATGCACTGTGTAAAAATATTCAATTAATATATTCCCTTGCTCCAATGCTTCCACATCCTTTGGATCACTCCATGTAGCAAATGTTCGCTTCCTTGTTGGAAATCTTAAAATAAAGGTGAGACCCATACGAGATAGTTGTGAGCAGTCAAGATTAATCCACGTCACCCACTATCGATCATTGATTCATTTGAAAACTGTGACAAACCACTTGAAACAACTAGGCCCACTATTTAGACCAAACACGCAAAATTTTCCCACCAAACTGTGATTATTTTAATGGGAAAGAAAAATAAACAAGTGCGTAGGCAACGGTCTAGATGCGGCCACATCATTTATTGCATACCATTGATCTCCTCTGGCCACCAACTGCATGCCTTATCAAAGACATCGGGCCTTCCATTCATACAAGACACATGGCCTTCACCCGTGAGCCCATGGGAATAAAATAATAAGCAATAAAATGGAACGGGCACACAGGGAACGATGGAGATTTGTTTGCATCAATCGAAAAGTAGTCAGGGGTCCTCATATCTGCACATGCCGAAATTGTTAATCTTAAAAGAGGGAGCCGACTAGGATGACGAGATAATACCCATGGAAAATATGACTTAAAACCTAATGGGAAATATCTAGCCCGACTTAGGAAAAAATAAAGTAATGGCCCACCACATGACAACTAGTAAAACAAAACCAAAGGGTCAGTTACTTAACAGGTTTCGATGGTACAAGATGTGACTTAAAAGACTAAGGACTAGCATCAAGGGGTCAACATAAAATTAAAACCTTGGTGAGGATACAAACTCAAAGGTTTTTTCAAATAAGACTTTAAGTAACTAAAACCCTTACACAGTGATAAGAGATAAAACCTTAAGCCTTCAGATACAATTCAACCAAAAATTAAGCAAGATTGGAGATGGGACATGAGAAATTTTAGGGGTTCCGCTAGTGGCTCTGACTGGGGACACATGTCTCTAATAGGCATGATGAGATCCTAGAATCTATGGTTGAAGCAGGCCAGACAAAACATAATGAACCAAAACCAGGGAACTTCTTGGACTAAGTAGCAAGATCGAACCAAACACATCTAGAGCAAACACACCTATGCAAAATGTACAAAACCTATAGTGTACATGGAATCATAACATACTTAGGAGAAATGTGGATTTAAGAATTGTCCATGTACTAGCAGTTCAAAAAGTTCACCTGTCAAGCTTTGGAGGAAATACAAATCCTCACCATGTGTACTAGCTATCAAATAAGGGCCTAACCATAACGCTTCAAAATTTCAATGTTTACCCTTATCTTGAGCCCTTGCATTCCAAGCGAACACCATACTGTTTACCTCAAATTTTCTAGGAGAAGCTCTCTTTCCATGCAAGTGTTTGACTTGCAACTATAGTTTTGTATTTTTAGCATGAGCTTCTCTTCTAGTTTCATCCAATTGCATTAGATTATTGGTTCTTTGTTGCATATCTTCACATATATCCTCATCATATTCTTGCACAAACTTATACATCTTCAACGGCTTATTCTATGGCAACCTAGCATCCAAACCATATACCAAGACAAACAAAGAATAATTGGTAGTCTTTTTCGCAGTCACTCTATCTGCCAAGAGTGCCAACTTCAGTTTTGAATCCCAAGCTTTTTTGTTCTTCTCCATCACCCTTTTGATGTCATTAAGCTCTTATTGTTGGACTTAGCTTGTCCATTTCCTTGAGGATGGTAAGGTGAAGAATAGGAAACTTGTATACCATGTTTACCACAAAAGTATGTAAAGTACTCAAATCTAAAACACATATCATTATCTGAGATGATTTTTTCTAGGACTCCAAACCTAATGATAATATTATTTAATAGGAAATCCAACACCACCTTGCTTGTTTCCTTTTTTGTGGGTATTGTGTCTACCCATTTTGTGAAATAATTAGTGGCAACAAGGATCCATGAGTGGCATCCACTAGAATTTTTTGTTATCTCTCCAATGAAATCAATTACCCATTGTTGGAAAGGAGCTTGAACAAAAATAGGCCTAAGTGGTAAATTTCCTGAAAACCTCAATTTTCCTGCAAACCTTTGACAAGCATCACAATTTTTAACAAGCTTGTGAGCATCCTTAAAGATGGTAGGCCACCAGAATCGTGCTCTCAAGACCTTGTGAGTAGTGGTCTTTTCCATGTAATGACCACCACACACTCCATTATGCATTTCCTACAAGAGTTATAATGCTTGCTTTCCATCCATAGATTTAAGCAATATGCCATTAGGGTTTCTCCACCATAGCTCATTGTCAATAATCACATACTTTATAGCATGAAATTTTAATGTCCTTTTCTCATTCTCAGTCATATTTGCAAGACACTTCAAAGTTTGTAAATATTAGACAATTCTTCTATACCATCTACATGCTTGCATATCACAAATAGGTGCCACATCAGCCATTTCTACCTGATTAACTTGATTATCTTCCAAATTAGTTTCTACCATTAATTTAGCTAGGCCCTACCCTCTTACCAATTTGGTAATCTAGACATCAATGTTGAATTATTGGATCCTATTGATCCATCTACACCTTCTGCCTATAGTTTCTTGCTAAGTTAAAATATCTTTTACACCAGCACTTGGCACAAAAGCTATAATAGTAGCTCCCACTAGATATATCCTAAAATTATTTATAGCCTTAACTAGAACATATGCTTGTTTTTCCATCATGTCATATTTGAGCTTTGTAGCCTATAAATACTTGCTAAATAATGCAATGGTGTGTTCATAAACCTCCTCATTTTTCTGTAATAAAATAGTAGCAATTGTATGAAAAGAAGCGAAAGAAAAAATATACATTGGCTTGGAGAAATTAGGAGATTTCAATACTAGAGCCTCCTTGATAGCTTGTTTAATTTTTTTTAATGCCTAGCTAGGATCCTCACTCCAAAGCACCTTTTCTCCCTTCTTTAGCATCTTGGAAATAGGTCTTGTGGTTTTTTCAAAGTTAGTCACAAACCTTCTTAAAAAAATTATTTTTCCAAAAAATGATTGAATACCTTTGATATTTTTTGGCTAAGGAATTCTATCTATGGTTGCTACCCTTTCAAGGTCAATCCTTACTCCTTTGGACACAATGTACCCTAATAATTTACCCTCAATGACCCCAAAAATCACATTTTTTGGATTCAGAGATATCCCATACTCAAGAGATCTGAAAAATACTTTCTCTAAGTGCATACAATGATCTTCCTCCTTCTTGGAGTAATTGGTTAGATCATCTTGGTATATAGCCATAAAAAAATCAACAAAGTTAGAAAAAGCTACATCCATGTAGCCCTTTGAAAAGTGGCACCCACATTTGTAAAACCAAAATTCATTCTTACATAGACATAGGTACCCCATGGAGTAGTGAATGCAATCTTATACTACTTAGACTTCTTTACCTTTACTTGGTTATAACCTAAAAAACCATCCATCATTGAAAACAACTCATAGCCAGTCACCTTCTATAACATGGCTTCCATGTTTGGTAATGGGTAGTTTTCCTTTAATGAGGATATATTCAGGTTTCTGAAATCAACACACAACCTTATGTCACCATTTTTTTTCTCACTGGCACTAGATTGGATACCCATGGAGAATGTCTAATGGTTTTTATATTGCCAACAACTCTTAACTTTAACAACTCCTACATCTTGGGAGCTATAGTAGGATTGATGGGTCTCTAATTTTTCCTAAAAGGTTTAGCATTCTCCTTCAAAGGAATCTCATGTTGAAAAAATTCCTCTCTGTAAGCTTTCAGGACATTGTATGACCAAGCAAAGACATGTTTGTATTTTCTAAGCAAGGCAATCAGCATTTCCTTCACCTGTGGCTTCATTTTCTTTCCTGCATACGCTTTCTTAGGGGCATTTTCAGTCCCCAAATTTAATTCCTCTAGGTCCTCTAGGTGAGCAGCAATTATCTTAATCTTGCTTTTTTCTTTACTATCAAAGACCCTTTCAAGTGCTACAAGGCCTTTGGGGATTTTATTTTTCTTTAACTAGAAAACCTCCTTTCCAAATATTGTGTCCTTTCCATCAATATTTTCAAAAAATCCACCAAATTCAATCTCCTAGCCTTCATATTCATCAACACAGTTTAAGAATTTGAGAATATCCTCATCATCATTGAAAATCTGACAATTGTGCACATTATCAATAATGGAAGGTCTTGTCTACACCTCAACTTTAGATATTCCTATAAAAGTTATATCATTTGGTCTCAATGCAATGTTAGCAATTAAGTCAACTACTCTATTTTGTCCTCTTTCCATGCAATCAATTCTAAAAGCATCAAACTGCTCAATGGAATCCCAGACAACATTTATATATTGCTTAAGTCTATTATTCTTGCAAGCATATTTAGCTCTTACTTGGCATATAACAACCTCAAAATCACCAATTACCATTAACCTTTTTATTCTATGCTTCTCAACCAATCTCAATCTGAGTAATAATGCTTCATATTCTGCCACATTATTTGTGTAGACAAAAGACAATGTGAAAGAGAATTTATAAGTATTGCCACTAGGTGATACCAATAATATCCCTACACCAGACCCTTCTTTGGAACTTGCACCATCAAATTAAATTTTCCAAAGTCCATTCTTGTCAGGTAATCTTGAAATTTCATTTTCTATAGGTGTGCAGGGAACCTATCAACTTCTCTTGGAGCTTCTTCCATTTTGAAATCACTAATATCAATTTCTATGAAAAGAATTGTGTCATTTTTAGGAGCATGCTCCAACATATGTTGTACGCTTGGTTCTCACACCACTTGAACATCCTTACCATCAATGGGAAATGTGGCATAGGACATGTCACATTGCATACTACCTCCCATAGATGCATTCCATTTCCAAGAGAGTGACATTCCATAATTAGGTGGGATATCCATTACCACCACACTCATTTTGAACTATTTGTCTGGGTGGGCTGCTAATCTATATGGAAGTTCATTCATCACACCAATAATAGGGACTTCTCTTGAATCCATGGCATAGCACTTATCATGAGTACTATCAACTTTCAATCCTAGTGCCTCCACAATTTTAGCTGGCATGATATTATTTGATGCTCTAGAATCAATAATACAATTTATTATAAAATTTTCCCCAACAATCAAAGTGAGGAAAAATGGATCTATCTTCTTAGGACAAGTAGTTACTAAATTCCCTAGGAAAATATGGGGAATCTCAGTGATGACTCCCTCAACTTCCTTTTCTTTCTTATCTTTTTCACTCAATTAGGGTAGAGTGAGAACCACTAAATCATTACAGGCTATAGTAGCACCATTGATAAGGGATATTGCCTTCTACCTATGTTCCTTTATTCTCGTCATTTCAAGAAAAGGCACAGATACTTTTACTTGGCTAAGTAATTAAAACATATCAACAGGAGTATACTTGGGAATCTCAATTGGGAGAATACCTTGTCCATTGTTGCTCTCCTTCTATTGATTTTTGGGTACCTCAAACCTATGCTTGGCATCCTTTATTGTAACCTCATGATTTTACTTTTGTGTCTTTATATCTTCACAGCAGGAGATTTGAATTCTTGAGTAGCTTTTGGCTTATTTACTCTTTTATCCCAAATTTTATCTCCCTTGCCTTATTTAGCTTTGACTACTCCCATTTTTTCATCAGGCTTGTTCTCTTTGCCTTTGGTATTCTGCTCCTTTATGAAAAGATCAACAGGACTATCCTATTCACCACCGACTGTTCTATTCCTTAGATGATAGGAACGTCTAGCTTGGGTGGCCAAGGAAGCAATATATTTTGCAATCTCCTCATCTAAGGGCCTTCTTAGTGACACACCATTTTCAATCACTTCCAAATTTTATTCCTTAGTATCATTATCAACATCCTCATCAGAGAGGAATTGTTGATGATATGCACTAGCAATTTTCCTTTTATTATCTACATCCACTTCATAAGAGTTCATATCATAAGAGAATTCACTATCAGCAACATCAAAATCACCCATAACCATAAGTACATCAATATCCTCCTCATTTTTTTGATCACAATCTTTAAGCATATCCTCTTCCACCTCAACCATTTTTGCAATTTCACATTGCTGAGGAGAGTGTGGTATTTGGAAAACCATGCACCAAGGGGTGTCTTCAACAAAATTTCCTGAATTCTTCTGCAGAGCATCTAGAGGGACCTTGTTCTGGGAATTTCTTTTGTTATTAAGAATAGGCTTCCCATTATACCATTTTTTATTATATGGGTGGTCTTGCAACCTAGGAGGTATTTCATTCTTTTGATATTTTTTTGGTTGAACCTTTTCTTGCTTTACAATTTTGTCATTTATAGTTTTCATAAATTTATCAATCTTATCCTCAAGGGTGCCCCATTTATCACTTGAACTCTTGTCCTCCTTTGAATTTCTGAGGAATTTTGAATCATCTCTTATGTTGACTTTACTAGATACTCTACTAATATTCACAATATTCTCTACCATCTTGTAGGCTTCCCTCAATGTCTGAGGATTCTTATCTAGTAGGAGGTAACTCATTTTTGCATCAAAAGCATTGCAGTAATTTACCAAGCACACATTTTCATTCAACTATAGATAAAGAGGAAACCTCTTCATAGCCTTTTGAAATATTGTATTGAACTCATTCATAGATTCATTAGAACCCTTGGCAATATTATTAAATTGATTCAATAAAAAACTTGAATGAATCTTGTCACCATATTGTTCTCTAAATATCCTTTTGAATTCCTCCCAAGAGCTAATGCTCTTGGTAGGAAAAATCCTATACCACTCTCTAGCATCTTCAATGAGAGATTGTATAAACAAATTCATCATGAAATCCTCTTCCTCTACCTCAATATCATCCATAACATTAGAAAATGCTTTAATATGGTCTTCACCACTCAAGGAATTATTACTAGAGAATTTGACTAGAGCAGATCTAAAATCTTCAGGAAATGGGTTAGGGTAGCCAAGTATTCCAGTGAAACACAACTGCTGGTATCTATCTACTTGAAGTGACCTCCTATTATGTCAATTCCTATGAGCATCTATTTTATCATCGTCTCTTTTGTTGCCATATTAATTGTTGTCCTTATCCTTTCCACTTTCACCATCACCACCTCCCTTCTTGTTTCCTTCATCATCTTCAAAATAAGAATTATTATTCTTATTATATCCTCCACCTCCACCACCCTGATCCCCACCACCACCTTTTTTAGGAGTATGTCCTTCTAGCTTCTTCTTTTGTGACTCACTATTAGTATGTCCAGAGTTTGAAGCCTCTAGAGTGGGTGTGGATATTTTAAGAAAAGCAATTTTCCTAGCCATCTCTGCATTAGAAGCTTCTATCTTAGCTTTCTTCAAATCTTCTTGTAGTTTTTCATTCTCCAATTGTAATCTAAATATCTCAAGATATAGAGGTGCAATGGATGGAATATGACCAATTTTTGCATTGTGTGTGGGGGTTTCAACAGATGAAGTATGGGTAGTGGTACTGGTATTGGAGGTTTTCTTAGGTTGATCAATGGACTTCTTCCCATGATCTAAAAATGATGTCTTCTTAGCAATAGAAAGAGGATCTAAGGCTCTAGTAGTTGATACAAATGTGGTATAGGTATCAGTAGCAGAGGTTCCCATTGGGACTGTTATTTCAAGGATATCATTGGTCATTTTAGCAGCAAATTTAAAGACATTTTCCTCAAAGGTCTTACACCTAGCAGTATCTTCTCTCATCTTCTCCAATATTTGTTTTCGAGCATCTCTCTCAAGTTGCTTAGCTCTAATCCTATCTTCTCTTTCCTTTAATGCCCTCAATCTATTCTCCTCTTCTTCTTTGAGTCTTATCTCTTCCTCTTCTATAGCTTGCATATCTTTATCTATATCTTCTTCATTTTCTGGAAGATCTCTAGGATCACTTGGTGCAAGAGTATAGTGAGGTTGGTCAATAGGATCTTCCTCAAGAGAAAGGTGCACTTGTACACTAGTAGACTCACCTCTTGGATTAAAATTCTTTCCACTAAAAATGGAGCCAACTCCAAGGGTTAAAGGCTCTGAAAACTTCTTATTCTTACCCCAAAACTCCCACCTATCCTCCTCTCTTGAAATGTTAAGCTCATTATCGAACACTTGCTCAACAATAAAACTTCCTTGGTCTATGTTAGACCCTTCAACTTCATGTTCATTTTCCTCAACACCAGTACTACTTACATTAATATTAAAAGTAGGAGATGCATCAACAGGGGAATCAACAAACTTACTTGATTCAAAGCTTTTCTTAACCCAGGCGGGTTTCTTCTCTTTTACAGGTTCAGATTTTTCCTTATGCTCAGGATGCTTCTTTGCATAACTTTTGGTCTTCTTCATGATGTCAAATATGTCAGAATCCTTCTTCTTGTGTTCTATCTAGAAAAATCAAATTGACCTAGGCTTGCAAGTTCTATTTTATCCATATTTCTTCCTAACATAATTAAAATATTTAATTATGTCCTATGGTCCAATTTCAACTATTAATTAAATAATTATCAATTATTTAATTAATTCATGTCTTTTGTTCCTCTTGATTGTTTAAATAAATAAATAATATTTAATTATTTAAATGTCGCTAATTTTCTAATGTCTCTCTAAAATTAAATAAATCCTTAAATTTATTTAATTATCCTTGGTCCACTATTTCTTCCTGATTATTTAAATAAATAAATTTTATTTATTTAAATACGTCATTAATATCTCATGTCCTCTTATAATTAAATAAATTCTTTAATTTATTTAATTATAGTCCACCTTGGCCTCCCCTAATTTTAAATAAAATTATTTATTTAAAGTTGTCCACTTTCTAATTTTGTCTCTCCAAGTAAATAATTCAAATTAATTATTTACTGTCACATGGCCCCACTTTTGAATTAAATTATTTTTTAATTCAAAATGTAAACTTTCCTCCATAAATCAAATAATTTCTAATATTATTTGATTTTCTAGCTCTTTCTTTTTCTGTGCCATGCTTATCTCCTTGTCACATGCATTTCTAACCATTGATTTGATTTTCTAAAATCAAATCTTAAACATTCATTTCAAATATTGCCCAAACCCTAATTATGGATTGTCACATGCAATTTTAGCCTTTGATCTTAGTGCATCTCTCAAATTTTAATCTTGGCCCTTCATCCCAAATTGAATTTTCTATAAAATGCCAATTTTGGTCTCATTTGCACATCTCTTGACACTTACACTTACACTTCATACATCTTGGCATTTCTTGACTTCATGCTTTAGATATTTTCATGCTTTAGGCTTGCTTCATAGTTGCTTCATAGTTGCATTGTGTAGCATTTGATAGAATACTTCAACATTTTCTTAGGACATTGGCATAGTCATAGGTTTCTCATCATAAATCTAAGGGAAAACTTAATATTGCAGCAAATAGAGAAGGTGCAATGGAGGTTAATCATGGAGGTTGAAGACATTTGGTGAGATCTTTCCTTGTTCTCATGTTTTGTACTCCTTTGTTCTTCATTGCTTTGCTTTGGGTTTTTGTGTTTATGCTTTAATCTACTAACCTGGTATTTTCCCTAAGCTATATTGGTGAACCCGACACCAAAACACTTTTTTTTGTATATTTTCGTATGACATTTTTGTGTTTTTGTAGGTACAAGTATGGAGAATTGCATTTGCAGATTTTTGAGCCGCATTCGCTACGTTGTGATGCATTCGACTTGTAGAATGATGCATCCGCTCTATTGAGACACATTTTTTAAATAGAATGATGCATTCACTATGTTGTGATGCATATGCAAACTAGAACGACGCATCTGACATCTGCGACGCATTTGCTCTGTCGACCGACGCATCTACCTGATAAAAATATAGCTTTCAACCCTAAGACACATTTTCTATGCAGAACGATGCATCTACCTGGAAAAATCTACTTCAAGCCTTCTTGCATATATCCCTAAACTTCCATCCAAGTTTAATGAACTTACTTCTATAGCATCAGTAAAATCTAAAATAATTTCTACACTTAACACCCATACATTGCATTTTTCATAATCATAAATCCAAACCTTGCTTGAATATTTTTGAAATTGTGCCTAGAGTAGATGTTTATTGCTCAAATGACATAGCCTTTTAATGCATGTCGTTGGACCTTAATGATTCACAACAATTATGTGAATCAGTTAAGGAAATCCTTCACTAGTCAACTGTAGTCAATGCAAGCTTCTCATAAAATGGCAGAGTTCTACCTCTAGTAATCTTTGTTGGGGATCACTAATTCACCTTACCTCTTACTAGTAGAGCTTAGATGGACTTAAAGAGACAAATTCAAATACCTAGGTCTAGAGCTCCTTTTTTACTTGTCAGGGTTCAACCATCGGCCTTACCCTTTACCATCTACCTTTCTTACTCCACCGCAAACCATTAGACTAACTCCTGAACATCGAAGTGTGAAACTCCAACTTTTCTTTATGTTTTCAAAGGTTGGGGTTCTTTCTTCCTCCTTACTACATGTGTACCTTGGAATTAAGGTGTAATCCAACTTACTGATCTACGATGCCTAAATCACCCCTTCACAAGTGTCGACAAACTTAACCCCTTTAGGAGTTGGCCTTTGAAATTTCCTTTTGCAACATATTTAACAATATAATTAAGGAAAAATCCTTAAGACTAAATTCACAAACATCAAAATCATTTCAGGTGTCAGGATTCAGCATTTCACCTTACCCCTTCCTTTGCTTCATGATAAGGCATAAGCCTTAACACCAAAGCTTGAATTCTAATGTTAACAGACTTAAAATTTTCTATCTCCTTTTGGTTGAGGCATTTGATATGAAGCATTATCAATGCCTGAAGTTTGACATTATCAGACTTAAAAGTTTCCTTCTTCTTTTGGTTGAGGCATTTGGTATAATGCACTACCGAAGCTTGAAGTCCAACATTACTAAACTTAACAATTATGTTCTTCTTTTTGTTAATGGAATTTGGCAAAGGGTATTGTCGAAGTCCGAAGTATAAAGTTTTTGAACTTAACATTTTTGGTTATTCTTCCTTTAATTAGGGCTTTTGACAAAGGGTATTGCCAAAGCTTGAAGTTTGATATTTTCAGACTTAACCTTTTGGTTCTCCTTCCTTTCATTAGGGAATTCGGAAAGGGTACCATCAAATCCCAAAGTATAATGATTTCAAAATTAACCTATTGATCTCCTTCTTTTCATTAAGGCATTTGGAAAATGGTATTGTCTTCTTTTCAATGAGGCATTTGGTATGTGGTAACATCGAAGCCTGAAGTCCTGCAGTTCCATGAGCAAAAGATTTGGGTCAACCATGGATCTTGTAGGATAGAGGGGAAAAAAATATATTAGAGCCCTGGTCTTAAGAAAAATTAAAGTCTCTCCATTTATATTGGGCAGAAAAAGAGAATGTTATCATAACCTTGTCGAGGACTAAAAAAAAGTTCCCTAACTTGGACAATTTAACTTTGGAATGACTTGACTTAAGAAAAACATTTAAAGGTTGTAGTAATGATTTTTGGCACTGACACACCTTCAAACTTCAAAAAAATGAACCTCATATTATAAGTTATAAAGTGTCAAGAAAAGGAAAGGTTATGAAAACTTGGGTGGTGATCGACAAAGTTTCAGTAACTAACAAAAAAATTGATGACTTTAAGACACCCAAATTTTGGGTGAGCATCAAGAAAAGGAAAGATTATAAAAACTTGGGAAATGATTGAAAAAGGTTTGGTAACTAAAAATATACCGAAGAATTCAAGACATCCAAATTTTGGGTAAGCATCGGGAAAAGGAAAGGTTATGAAAACTTCGGTGGCAACCAACAAAGTTTTGGCAACTAACAAAAAGATCGACGACTTCAAGGCTTTCACTAACCTTCAAATGCATCAAAATATGATGCACTAATGATGTCTATAATATTCATACTACCAAAATATATAGATGTTTTATACTTTAGAGCTAGCATTTTCTACTTTGTTTCCAAAAAAATGTTAGTTATATTTTTTCCCTCAATGCAAAATTTTGGGCATGAAATTTGGTATTAGAGCCTAGGTTCCAACACTAGGAAATTTGGGAATATTTCTTCACCATGACTAATAATTCTTTTCATTTTTTTCATGTAGGATTGTGTGAGGTTGTGGAGTAACTGAGGGTGCAATCGTGGATGTGGTCACAAAGGCACGGCAAAGTCAGACTAGTCTGAGGCACCATCGACACCCCCACACATGTCTGAGTTATCATAGCATGATCCACTAGAACCTCAATTCGTAGATCCTCCATACATTAGAGGATTTGATTGGGGTTATTCATGCTTGATTTCCAGTGACGAAGGAGGGCCCTAGACTAGAGTAGACCCATCACTCAACTAAGGTACATGAATCAAAGCGTAGAGAGCATAGTAGGAGTCCCCCTCACATTCTTGACAAGTATGATGAGGAGGGGGAGAGGGGATCAGTTCACTTAGATCCTCCACCATAGGTTCCCCATCTTGAGGTATCAATTGAGGATAGAGCATACCGAGATCCAAGAGATCATGTTCAAGAGTTGGTACAACTTAAGCCACCTAATTTTGAGGGATCTACAGATGGAGAAGAGGTTGATTCATGGCTTCTTAGCCTTGATAGGTGCACTGAATTATATGCATATCCAATCAATGTAAAAGCATGTTGTGTGATACTTCATCTTAGAGGTGCAACCTCTACTTGGTCGCACCATGAGGAGAACAAGCACCACTCATCTATTGATACTCTCTCATGGGAGGCATTCTTAGAGAGGTTTTGAGCATGCTATTTGTCTAAGAATTTTAGGAAATTCCATATTGATGAGTTCCATGACCTCCAGTAGAGAGGATTATAGGTAGCATAGTATAAGAGTTAGTTTCTAGAGCTACTACAATATGTGGACTATCTCCAAGATGAGAAGCTACTCATCGACTATTTTATTAGGGAACTAAAATTAGGCATATCAAGACCTGTATGTGTGGTTGATTCAAAGAACCTTCAAGTTGTTGTGGAGAAGGCCCTCATAGTAGAAGATATTTAGAGGAAGTCTCAAGAAGTACAAGAGTGGTTTCAAAAATGCAACTAGAGTACTTGGTCATAAGGTTTATGATGACCTCCCCTTCCTTTGAAGGGAGGATTTAAACCTTTAGTAAGACCATCTAGGCCACCATAACAATAGTATTAGTAGCATAGTCAGAGGCTTAGGCCACAACATGATCATAGCAGTCTAGCTAAAGAGGACACAATGGCTTGAGCAAGATTGGGGGACAACAGTTCAGCAGGACATATTCAACCCAGGTTTATAATAGAGGTCCTTGTTATGTTTGTGGAGAAGTAGAGAACCTAGCTATGGATCTCCATCAAGGACCTATAGTTAGAGGACAACATGCAATAGGCTCTGAGTAGACAGTGAAAGATGTGGAAAAGTCCCACTGAGTTTTTGTGGTGGTTGAGAACTGCCAAGATAAGCACTAGTCCATAGTCATTGAGACCCCAGGTATGATAGGTGATACTTAGTTAATATTTTGTTTGATTCTAGGAAATATGATTCCTTTATAGCTTCTTCTATAGTGGAGCGTAGCAGGCTAGTAGCATCTAGGCAGGGTGATAGGTGGGAGGTGGAGTTAACCTTAGGGGCTATGGTATTAGTAGATTCTATAGTTCATAATTCCCCACTTCAATTTGGAGGTTTGAATACCTTGGTTGACCTCCATGTCACACAATTAGGTTCCTATAGAGTGGTTTTAGGCATGGATTGACTTGATGCACATTAGGAAAAGGTAGACTATTGCTAAAAGGTGGTTGAGCATGTGGATAACCATGGTTCACTAGTGGCGATTATAGGGGTTTAGAGGCCTATTTCCCTTTTCACGATATCAGCTATGTAGTTGAAGCATTGTCTACAAAGGGATGTCAGTTGTTTTCTAGCACTCTTAGAGATGTGGATGAGAAGATAATCGAGATATCTTTGGATGACCATCCCATTCTTAGGGATTTTTTCAATGTTCTTCCTTTCGACTTGCCTAGTATTCCACTCCATCGAGAGATCAATTTTTGTATAGATTTGGTGTCATGGGTTGAGCTGATATCAAGGGTACCTTATAGGATGACTACACATGAGCTTAGTAAGCTCTAGCTATAGCTAGAGGAGTTTCCAGAGTGTTCTCTAAGGTTGACCTTAAGTTTGGATACCATCAGTTACAGATAGTAGAAGTTGATATTCATAAGACCCCTTTTAGGACTAGGTATGGTCACTATGATTTTACTATTATACCATTCAGGTTAATGAATGCTCCTATAGTATTCAAGATTCTAATGAATGGAGTATTTCTTACCTTATTAGATCATTTCATGATTATTTTCTTGGAAAAAATCTTGCTTTATTCACATACTAAGGAGGAGGATGAGGGTCACTTGTAGCAGGTTTACAGTGTTTCAGGGAGCATCAACTATATTACAGCTTGTTGAAGTGTTCCTTCTTTCATCTAGAGGTTCACTATCTTTTTCACATCATATCAGGCGATGCTATCTTCATAGATCTGTCAAAGTTTAGAGCTATCATAGAGTGGCCAACACATACTACAATGATAGAGGCCAGGAGCTTCATGGGCTTGGTAGGTTATTACAATCATTTTGTAGAGGGTTTCTCTAGCATTGCACATCCTATCACTTCCCTTCAATGGAAAGGGAAGAAGTTTGAGTGGACATATCACTATGAGAAGGCCTTTTAGACCCTCAAGTAATTTCTCACTAGTGCTCCTATCTTAGCAGTTTTGGATCCATTAGTGGATTTCATGGTTTGCATAGATGCATCTATTGGTGGCTTAGGAGTCATACTTATGCAGGAGGGTAGAGTGATCACATATGAGTCACAAAAAATCAAATCGATGAGTTAAACTACCCCACGCATGACTTGGATTTAGCAGTGGTAGTACATGCTCTAGTTCGATGGAGGAATTTCCTTTTGGGGTATCACTTTGAGTTGATTTAAGATCACCAAAGCCTTTAGTACATATTCACATAGCTGAATATAAATTCTCATCAGAGGCATTGTATGGAATTCTAATGCGAGTATGACTTTGATGTCAATTACATTAAAGGGTACGAGAACATGGTTGTAGATGCACTTCATAGGAGGTGGCATGCGTTGTCATCCATGACATTAATTATTGATTTGAGGAGTAATATTTTGTAGCACCTACCGAAGGATGAGTGGTATATTATATTGGTTCAATGGGAGATCTAGTCACAGAGGGCCCTTAAGGGCAAGTTTTCAAGATATACTATGGATTCTAATGGTTTACTTAGTCATAGAGGGTGTATCTATGCACCTAGTGTGGGCGACCTTTGCATGGTCATACTATTAGAGACACAAAAGGCACCATATGTAGTACATCCAGACATGAAGAAGATGCATGTCGATCTGACATAGTTATATCATTGGGCAGGAATGTAACAAGATATTACAGATTTTGTCACTCGATGCCTTGAGTGTTAGAGAGTCAAGGCTGAGCACCAACATCCAGCAGGACTTATTTACCTGCATGACATTCTAAAGTGTAAATGGGACACTATTTTGATAGATTTCATTGTTGGTCTACCCTTGTCCTTATGACACCATGATGCCATCATGGTGACTATTGAAAAGTTTACCAAAGTAGCCCATTTATCTCTTGTGTGTACGATGTAAACAGCTCTTGCAATAGCAAGAGTCTTCCTTGATGACATTGTTAGATTGCAAAGAGTTCCTCATAGGATTATATTAGATAGAGATTCACTCTTCATATCATCATTTTGGACATCAATGCAATAGTCATTGGGCACTCAGGTAAACTTTAGTTTAGCCTGACATTCTAAGATAGATAGTTAGATGGAGATGGTGAATCAAGTGTTAGAGTATATGCTACATATGTATGTAATGGATCACCAGTCTCATTGGAAAGATTATTTGTATTTAACTAAGTTTTCCTACAATAATGGGCATCACAATTCCTTAGGCATGCCACCATTTCAGGCATTGTATGGAAGATCGTGTAGGAATCTTTAGAGTTGGGATCAAATAGAGGACATAGTGGATATTGGTCCAAAGATGGTACAGGATATGGAGTAGAAGGAGGTCTTGATTAGATAGAATCTAAAGAAGGCATGGGATCAATAGAAGTATGTTGATCATAAGAGGATTGATTATAGCTTCTTAGTTGGGGACCGAGTATTCCTCAGAGTACAAAATTATAAGATTCCAATCCATTATGGAAAGGGCTCTAAGCTCACACAATAGTTTGTAGGTACATTTGAGATCTTGGATCAAATAGGTCCCTTAGCTTATCATCTAGCCTCGCCACCTAGCCTATTGTGCATCCACAATGTATTTCATGTATCAATTTTACGATGCTATGTGTACGATGCTTCTCATGTGTTGGATTGGGATGCTTTGCAAGTGGAGTCAGATGGCCAATTAGCTTTGGATCCCATTCACATCGTGGAACAAAAAATATTGGCTCTTCAAGGTCAAGAGTTGGACCAAGTAGGCCACATCACATCTTAACTCAGACCTGAATCCACTCATACATGCCACTCCACACTTCTAAAATCATAGAAGAAAATTCATAATTAGTGTAAATACCCAATGTTAGTGAAACCTTTGTAAACACCTTCAAAAATTTACTTACACACTTCATTTGATCCAAAGATTACTTTTGGACAACAAATATGACTTGAACACAATCTAGAATATTCCACAAGCACCTTGCAATCCAAAAAATTCCTTCACAACATCTTTCACCTAAAGAAAAAACTCATCCTATACATCCAGATAATCTTCCACACACTATAACTCAAGAAATCAACTTGCGGAGCACCAAAACATGAACAATTTCAACTAAAGGTAGATATGAACCTTATCAACACACTTCTAGAACCATAAGACCAGAAACCAAACTACAAATAAATGTAGAGAAAAACCATTTCTCTGACACAACACTGCAACATAGTTCATGCACTAGTGAACATAATTTTCTCTATACAATGATACAAAACAAGAAACTCTGCATATAACACCTTTGAATGTACCTCTGATCAACATATCTAAACTACACAAGTAGATCTTTAAAATAGAAGAAATGCATAGCAAAACCAGAACACCACTATGTATGCCAAAACACCTCTACAACACACTTTTTCTCTTTTATTCAAATTTTCTCAAAAGCACTTGGAAACAAAGCACTAGAAACACATTATCATCATCTTCACCACTTCCTCATCATCACCAAACCAACTATAACACAACAACTCAAACAACACCCACAAATAGAAGCTTATCAAAGCAACACTAGAGGTTGACACTAGTAACACTTATGATAACATAATGAAACTAATCAAAGTGCCATCATAAATTTTGAACCATCACCAATTGACATCAATGATAACACAAATATAAGTTTGTTGACATCAATGACAACACCAACTACTCATACTTGCAACAATCTCCCCCTTTGTCATTGATGGAAACACAAGATGTGAAAAAACACCAACAACAAGCATAACAACTTTGATCACCAACATCCTACTCCATACCAAGTCTTTTTCTTTCTCCCTTTTACTTTCTCTCCCCCTCAGCTTACTACTCTCCTTTTTCACATTATTCTCTCTCCCCCTTTTAAATCAATGGAAAATGGAAATAAATTTGCATCTCTCTCCCCCTTTGACATCAATCAAACTTCTACCTTCTCTGAAACATCTTTTCCTTTTTACTACTTTGTATACTCTCCCTTAGGAGCACACAACAAACTGTACCTACTAGTAACCACTCCACATAATATTTTTACACAACTGACAAAGGACACCACTAACCTGCACCAGCACTTACTCCCTCTAACTGTAATAACCAATAATTCCACTACCTTCTCCCCCTGAGAGGTAGCCTCCAACATCAGTCTAGGACAAAGAATGAATCTTGAAATCCACTGGACTAATGCATATCCTTTTGCATCTAGTTAAAATAAGGAGGGGTAATGACCACTAACTTCTCTTAGAGATACTCAAAATTATCCTTAGGAAGAGCCTTAGTGAATATTTCAGAAACCTAATCCTCTGTAGGGACATACTCTAGCTTCACTTCATTTCTCTCAACCTTCTCTCTCAAAAAGTGATACCGGATTGAGATATACTTTATCCTTGAGTGCATCACCAAATTCTTTGAAATGTTAATAGCACTTGTATTGTTACAAACATCATATACAACTCTGTTACCCTTCAAGGTTTTCCTCATCCACAACACTTGTGTGTAGCAAGATGATACTGCAATATATTTTTCCTCTATAGTAGACAAAGATACTAATTATTTCTTTTTTCTTAGTTAGCCAAGGCACCAATTTGTATCCAAAAAAGAATGCACCACCACTTGTACATTTCATGTCATCACACAACCTACCCAATCTGCATCTGTGTAACCATTAAAACAAAAATAAGTATCATTTGGATACCATAAACCATGTTTTGGAGTTCCTTTCAAGTAGTTGAATATCCTCTTCACTGTTGCAACATGTGACTCTCTAGGATCTTCTTGAAATATAGCCACAAGAAAAACTACATGCATGATATCTGATCTCTTAGAATTTGGGTATAGCAATCCTCTAATCATTGATCTATACTTGCTCTGATCAACCTTAGGAGATTCATCATTCTTACTCAACTTGCAACTAGTAACCATAGGAGTACATACTAGTTTAGAATCTTCCATTCCAAACTTCTTCAACACTTCCTTGGCATACTTTGATTGTGAAATAAATATGCCTTTCTCTGTCTAATTGATTTGTAGTCCAAGGAAGAAATTTGTCTCCCCAAATATACACATCTCAAACTCTTTATGCATCTCTTTTGCAAATGTCTTACACAGCTTTATTTCCTCCAAATATTATATCATGAACATACACAACTATAAATCAAGATTTGATATTTTTCAACTTTGAAATAAAGATTACTATATGTGGTACCTTTATTGAATCCTTGTTGTATCAAGTACCTAGCCAACCTTGTATACCAAGCTTCGGTGGCTTGCTTCAATCCATATAATGCTTTCTTCAATCTGCAAACCATATCTAGTTTTTCTGATAATTGAAATCCTTTTGGTTGTTCAATGTATACTTCTTCCAACTCACTATTCAAGAAAGAAGACTTCACATCAATTTGATAAACCTTGAAATCCTTATGTGCTACAAAAGAAAAAAAATATCCTAATAGCTTCCATTCTTGACACTAGAGAAAATTTCTCCTCAAAATCTATTCCTTCTACTTGTAAGTAGCCCTTATACATAAGCCTTTCCTTATTTCTTACAACTTCTCCATTCTCCTTCAATTTGTTCTAGAATACCCACTTAGTTTCAACTACATTCTTATTTTTTGGTCTTGGGACAAGTTCCCAAGTCTGATTCTTCTCAATCTTCATTAGTTCCTCTTCCATAGCCATGATCCAGTATTCATCTTTGCATGCTTCAATCACTATTTTAGGTTCAACCTTAGAACGTAAACATAGGTTTACCTATTCTTCAGTCATAGTAGCTTTTCTCCTTGTCAAAACACCTTTGTTCTTATTGAACCTATAGTGTAGGAAAATGCATACCTTTGCATTTTCACACTTGTTTGGGCCCTCCTTGCTTTATTTATCCCTATTTATGTCTTAATTGGTCCTATTTTTCATCCACAAGCCTAATAAATTATATCTTTTTATGGCTAATCCCAAAAAACATCAAAGGATAAATGATAATTTAATGATTCTGGCTATGTGTCCCTAATTTTTTCGTCGGGACTAAGATGCCACCTAGGGAATATTTGTCCCCCAAAGGTCTTGGTACCCTGATTTCAAAGGAACCTTAAATGGGACCCTTTTTGGATTCTATGCCCCAAGTTTCATGCCCCTAGACTAAGACGCCACCTAGGGTGTCTTAGTCCCCCTTAGGTTATTTTTGGGATATAATTTCAAATCTTGGTGAGATTTATCCTCCTTTAATTAATGAATTCATACGACAGCTTGTTGTGGTGTAATTTTGGGATATTAAGCATGGATAAGTATAAATACAAGGTTCTTTCACTCATTTTATCATCCAAGACATCAATTCTTTTGTGAGAGAATTCTTAATAGCATAATTGAGTTCACAAGAGAATTCAAGAGAAATTCATCAAGCATTTGGAGCCATCATCAAGATTCAAGCATCATATCAAATATCTTCTTGCATCATGTGTGTTTTTGAGCTAACATTTGTGATGTAGGGTTTTTATTCAAACAAGAAATTCAAGACAATATCTATGAATCATTCCTTTGATTCAAGATCTACATTCAAGTTAGCCACTTCACACAAGTTTGAAAATTTAATGGAAAGGGTTTGGTGAGTTACAATATATCACTTTTTTCATTCATCATTTCCCTCCTTTATTTTATTTCATTTCAAGGTTTAATTACCAACAAGGGGTTTGACCAAGGAAAACCCCCATTTAATAACAATCAACAATTTTTTCCTCTCTTTCATTTTTGTGATTGTAGATTTAGGTTGAAGATCATTTGGACTGAAAAGTTTCAAAGTTTCAAAGTTGCATTGCAAAGTTGTCATCTTCATGGAAACTCACTTGTAGGCCAGATCTAGAAGTTTCAAGACCTAAGATCTGAAAATAAGGAAGTGCGTACATTGAGCCTCAAGATCACATTCAAATATTTTAAAAATTTAGAATTGTACTCAATTGGCAGAAAGGATGTCTTAGTCCTCCCAAGGGAATTTTGTAGAGATTCTTTCGAATTCTATTCTGACATCTGAAGATTCTACATTTCCCCCAAAAAACAACAGTGGGACTAAGATAATAGTAAGGGAATCTTAGTCCTCCCTATCATATTTTGAAAACATTTTTGCATTTCCAGAATCCTCATCACATTTCCAGACTTCCCGAGTACACACATCATAACTTTTTTCTGCTTAATTTAGTCATTTGCACTCATTATTTGGCTTGCATTGCTAGGTTGAATTTTAAATTCTCTTTTCCAAGCTTTTTCTTGGTGGTGAACCCCTCAAAGCTCAAATAACCCCCTCCTAGGTCTTCCTTGTTGAGAATCAACTCACCTTTGGGGTGGATAATCAATCCAATTTGGGATTCTAGGACATTCTTGAATGACCTAAGGAGAATAGTGGCATTTCCACCACCTATTTTCTTTTTGGTTCATTTTGGTCAACCCAACATTTTTGATCATTCATTTTTCTAATTTGGAGTTCATTAAAATCCTAGATCTAGGTTGCATTCATTCTTGCATTGCATCTTGCATTAGTGAAAGTGCATATAGGTTGCATTTTTGCTTTCTTGCATTATTTTATCTCATTGAAAAACTAAAAAAAAGTGCATTTTCAATCATCCTAATTGTATTTAGAAACATTGTTATTGCATTCAAAATTGAAAAATTGCATTCAACTTTGCATCAAATTTTTTGTCATTAGTTACTTTTTCTTGCATTCATTTCCACGCTTTTTTATTTCTAAACATCAGGTCCCTAGGTAGGCAACTTAGGAACACTGTAAACAATTTATATCTTGCTATTTTTAAAAAAAAAACCTCTACTTGGACTAAAACACCCTTCCTGGAATCTTGGTCCCTGTGTGGGTTTCTGGCTCAGAACCATGTTTGTGTTGTTTGCTTTTTGTTTCACTTTCTGGAACTTCAAAATCTCACCAGTAGGACCAAGATGCCCTTATTGGAATCTTAGTCCCTACTAACTTTGACTTTTTAGTTTTCAAGATCTAAAATTACTTTTATGTGATTTTCTTCGCTACTTTTAGTTTTCTATTACAGTTTGCAAAATTGTTATTATTTCAATTTCTTTCATTTTAGGTGTAATTAACATAGGATATTGTGTTCATTGCACTTTCTTTTGTTTATCCCTTCCATGAGTTGTACTACTTGGTGTCCTACTGCTAATACTATGGTTAGACAAAGCAAGAGACTCACAACATCCCACGATAAAAGACTCATTATGGATCTTGGGTTATCAGTCTCTCTTACTCCTAGTGTTGGTAATAGTTCACTAGGTATGGACTATACCTTTGATACCTCTTTTGCTATGCCTACCTTACCTACAAGTGTTATTCCAAGTGTTCAATCAATGGTTGATCATATCCCTCAAGAAAACATAATGAAAATGCATGAATACCTAGCTCCTTTACAAGATAGTGTGAGTACTGAAAACATTTCCAACACTGTTATACTGTTGTGTAGTTTTTGCACACACGCCCTGCTGAAAGCAGGGACCCTCTTTTTCTTTCGCTTTTGTGCTTCTGGCCCTTTGATTTTGAGGATTTTCATTGCCTTGGCATGAGCTTAAAGTGTTTGTCTTGCTTTCCCAAGTGTTTTCCCCAAGTTACACATTGAAAACCTCAAGTTTTGGGCAAAATCTAGGTTTTTACCCCATTTCGGGATTTTTTAGTCTGTCCGGATTTTCCTAGATTTCATTCAAACTCTAGCTAAATGTTGTTGTTTGGAATTTTTGGTCTCCGCGGAAATCCACGTTGGCTGGATTTTTCTGAAATTTCGTCGTCCGGTCGGATTTCTGGATTTTGTCTAGCTGTCTTGTCTGCTTCATTGGTGCTCCTTGTATGAATTGTATTTGGTTGATCTTTGGAGATTTTCATGCCATTCTTCTTTATCATTTGCGTTCTCTTGAGCTTGGGTATTCAATCTTGTGGTGCTTTGGCATTTTAGACTTGCTTGGAGTTCGAATTCCTATGTGTTTGGGCATTTCGTGGCTTGTTTTGTGCGTTCATGGTCAAAATTTAGGGTTTCATGCCTAGGGCGTTCCTATTGCATCTTAATTTTCTTTCAAATGAATCTAGAATTCAAGGAATATCTATAGGAGGTTCAAGTTAAACTGGTTCCATTCCCAGCTCCTCAAATTTGTGATCATTTGATCAATTTGAGCGAAATCGTGAGAGGATGTCGATATTCAGGTTTTTTGTCAGCCTCAGGATTTTCCTGCGCCGATAGATTTCCCCGATTTTCCTACCCCTCTCCGTTTTCCCAGAACTTTTCCCTCTTCATAGAATTCCAGTCTGGCCGAATTTTTCTAGATTCCCTAGGAAGCTTTGTAAAACGTAAAAATTGGGTGAAATGGACAATTTTAATGATAAATTCTTATCATTCCATGCTCTAAATTGATGGATTGCACTATTATCTGCATATTTTCTTCATTTTTAATGATTAATGGTTGATTTTGTGCCTTCTTTAGGAAAATTCGATTGGCCTAGATTTTTTTGAATTTCCCCTCTGGCCTAGATTTTGCGGGGGGCTTGAAATCCTGAGTTATGTAGATTACGCTTTGACAGTGTTTCTGGGTTGATTTTGATCTTTTCTCAGATTTGTTTGAATGATGAATATGTTATTTGTGATGGGCTAATCTTTATCTTCATGTTATAATGGGTATTGATGCTGGTTTTTGCTGAGTGCAGGCTAAGTCTTGTATGGTGGCGAATTCTAATGAATATATATAAACAGAGTCGGAGCAATTGAAGGAATGATGGAGAGGTATATGCTTTCCAGTTGATGAGGACCTTGTTGTTGAATGCCAGATTGATGATGTGGCTACTTATACTACCATTATGGATTATTATCAGTCCCTTGGGATTGATTGGGAAGAGGTCGTTGAGCACTCAGGAGATGAAGTTTAATCCATAAAACAAATTCAATTATTGGTTACTTCCCCTTGACTAACTTGGTGAGGTGCGCTCAAGATAAGGATATGAGCAGTTAATGCAAGGATATTTGTGCTTCCCTATTATTTTCCTTGCCTTGGTCTGAATTGCATTGGAGATCCCAGGCTGACCTAGATTGAGTTCAAGCATATAATGCTAATTCATTTTATTTTGAATTCTCCTTGGGCTGACCTATTTTATGGCCATTTATTATTGTAAACATTAGTTGGGCTGACTTGTTTGTGGCTATTTTACGATTGTAAACCCTAGCTAGGCCGACATGCTTTGGGGGTTCCTATAAATTTGGCATTTCATCTCATTTGTAAGATATAGAATAAAGAACATATAACAGAAAAGACAGATAATTCTTAGAGCGTATTAGGCAATAGAGCAGAGGTAGAAGCTAGTTCATTTTGAGAAAGTGTTGTAAGAGAACATTAGAATTGTTGCTAAAATTCAGTGATTCAATACAATTGAAGGCATTGTGATTTTCTGGTGATCTCTTTTGTGTTGACTTATCTTGCATGGTTCTTATGGTTCTATCTTTTAAATTGCTCAAGGTTATTAGATGTATGTTAGAGCTGATTCAATGGTCTTTATGGTTTGATGCTTGAAGTGTTTGCAGCAATCCCTGGTCCATACTTTTTGCAGCTAGCTGATTGTTAATTGCTTTGCAAAGTTAGCCTGTACCTTTATATTCATTGTGCTTAGTTCAATTGTGGAGATTTATTCATTTCAATTGCAATTGGGTTGTCTTGGATGAATGTTCATTATTTGAAAATCTTACTACCTTAGAAGATTGCACTGTTTCTGTGAGATTGTAGGTTCATCTGGGTTAAGCAAGAATTAGTTTATGAGGGATTGGTCCATTTCAATTATTTCATCATTTGCATTGTTAATCTTAGGAGTAGTGTCAAATTTAGGAATCTCTCTGAAACCCTAATCTTTTATTGTTTATTTTATCATTTGGGTTAGATTTAGGATTGAAGTGTCATTACATTGCCAGATCTGATAAATTAAAGATTCAGTCTTTGCTTGTAGTAAGGTCCCTTTGTGATTACCAGCATTTTTACATTTATCATTGAGTTGTTTATGCATTGTCAAGACCTGACATTAGAGACCTTGGGGTTATCTCTTGAGGCTTGCTGATAGATATTTACCTTTCAAGAGAGATAGGATATTATATTCTGTCTGAGTTGTTGTTGTGAAGAAAACATCATCAACATATACCTGCCATAGATAGTATTCACCACATGATGGAAAGTGATGAAGGACTAGAATTTGTTTGTAACATAGCCAAAATATTTGGAAAACATCTTCCTCCCACCACCAATGGTGCTCAAGCTTCAAACAATGTGCAAAGACAAGGAGGAACTCAAACTCCTCCCCCTTCAACCATAACTTCCATTCCCACTATACCAATCCTCAAGTGACCACAATGATGCAACCAACTAGCAATGTCTTTCCTACCTCAAACATTTCCACTAGTGTTTCGTATACTTATGTGGCATCTAGCCTCATATCTCTTCACATAATAAATCCATTCACTTGTCCTCCCAACACATACATACTACCACCATATTCACCTCCATCTCAAAACAATGAACCTATCATTAACCATGTTTTACAAATCCTTCCATCCATTCAACGTCAAGTTTCCACCATAAATCAAAATCAAAATGGTCCACCTTCATACTATGTCAAAATCAACCCACTATCTTTGGAGATATTGAGAACTCTGGTGCCACAAGGTATAGAGATCCCTAGATTTGAGAAATATATAGGAAAGGGAGATCCTACTAATCATGTTAATGCTTTTACTTCTTTGTGTAGTGACTTTATCCTTGAGGAAAAACTTTTGGCTAAGATTTTTCCCCAATCCTTGAAAGATGTTCCCTTGGACTAGTTTTCTGCATTACTAATTAACTCAATTCATTCATTTAATGAACTTGTTGAAGTCTTCATTAACCATTTCCAAGTGCATATGGTTCCTGAAATCACATTATTTGATTTGATGAGATTTAAGAAAAATGAGGGTGAAAAATTCACTGACTTTATTTCACGTTACCAATTGTTTTATTCCCAAATTAGTGTGAATATTCCCGAGTCTCACCTTCAAAAGATTTTCATAGCAAATTTACAAATTAAGATACAAGACAAGCTTACGATGATTAAATTTCCTTCCTTCATGCACTTGTGCATTTCCCTTCAAGACTATCAAAATTTTGTAGGTAGTTGTGAACCAAAAACCACCTCTAGCCATCCTGAAAAGTCTGAACCTTCAAGCCAAAACACCTACCATCCTTTCAGAAGACAAAATAAAAGTTTCCTTCAACTAAATTCCACCTCCCAGCCTACCCAACAAGTTGATACCCACGTAGTTGCTATAAAGAAGAGTAATCCTTATATCTTTGGGGTCCATAAAGATAATTTACTCCATTACCCGACACACTTCACAACATCATGACTCAGCTATTAAACAAAAACATGCTTACCTTACCTCCTATTCAACCTCTTGATCCTAGCAAGAAGTTACCTATGAGCTTTAGACACAATTCCTATTGTGTTTATAACTAACAAAAAGAGCATTATACATAATAGTGCAAGCATCTTAAACATCTTGTGCAAGACCTCATTGATTCCAATCATATCCAAATTGGAGGTTTCAATGACAAAGGTAATAAATTTGTAGCTCATCCTAACCAAAACTTGAAAATCTTTACCAATCCCATGCCTAACCACAATATTTCATTTGTTAAGGCTAGTGAAACCAAGCCCGATGTGATGAATGTTGACATAGATGATGAAAACATGAACAATAACAAAAAAAATCCTCTAGATAGTTATGAAAAAAATCCTATGGATACTAATGACCAAAGTCCTATTAATACAATGATAGGAGTGATTGAAATCGAGCCTCGTAAACAACAAACCAAAATTCCTATTGAAATTTCTTTCTCTTTAGAAGAAAAAATAAAATATGCACCTGATGGTCCTCTTTACATAGCAAAAAAATCAATGATAGGCCCACTCCTGGGATTTTAATTGATCCCATCTATGGAGAGAATGTGATCACATAACAACTCCTATATGTGCATGAACTCACTCAAGATAGATATGATAAACTGAAAGCATGGATTAAAATACATGATGGTTTTGCTTGTGCTACAATGGTCTCGATCACACTCCCTTTACAAGTAGGATTGAAGAAATCAAATGTATCATTCTCTATCATCTCTAATTCAGATCAATTTTTGGTGAAGCTAGGCTACAAATAGCTTTGCTCCATGAATTTCATCCCATTTGTTGTCCATAAGTGCTTAAAGTTTCTAGCCAACAATGAAATATTCACTGTAAACCATAGTGGCTTTAGCCCTCCATCTTCCAGTGGAAACTTTTCCTTAGATTATTTTTGGCCTAAGCCCATGGAACCTATAAGACCTTGTGAGGACTTCCTCTTCCTATCCTACCAAAAGTTCAAATAAAAATGCATAGCTAAGTTATCCCTTGAAATTTTTCCTCCTCCCCTTGAAGAAAACAATACTGAGCTTAAAGCCCTTATGACTAACCAAGACCCATCCATCAAAATCCTCTGCCTGTTTCCTACAAAAGGCCAAAATAAAACCAAAAAATTCTTAATCCACCTCCTAAATAAATTTATAAAGCGAAAGAGAAAGTGGTTGAATAACCTTCCATGGTTTCTTCAATTCTTCCCTCACAAGAAGAAAACGAACCTATGGTTGAAAAACCCACTCCTAAACAAACGCAACTTGAAAACCATAACAAAAGAAATATAAATGCTAGAGAGCATAGGCATAGATTTCGTGCTATTGCTCGAAAGATGAATAAAGAAACAACATAAAAAATAAAAATCTGAACTTGAAAAAAGAAATAAATGATGAGCCTCCTCCATTACCAAAACCAATAGATCCTATGTCTCCAACACAACAAGGACCAGCACCTTCTATGGATATTATCATTCATCCTCCTATTTTGGTTAACTTGGATGACTATGGAGAAATAGCTAAAATTGATGAGAAAGTGCATAATGAGCTGAATTTATTATTTTCCTCTTCCATGAGCTTAAACGATAACAACTGTGATGATCCTCCTAAACCGAGTGATGCACCACGTGTTGAACTTGGTGATTCTCCTAGTACAACAATTGATGTTGTCCCTCGATCATTAGTGAGGATTCATCTTGCAAGTTTTTTCAACAAATTATTGTTGTTTCATCGCCAAGATGTCGCCACGTCGATGAGGAGGTATAAGAGGTAAGGATTGTTTGTTTTTTGTTGTCAATTTGTTAGTTTTAGTTTTTTTTTTTTTTTTGAATTTGTAGGAGATGTTAATGAACCTGTAAACCCTCCTCAAAATCCTCAAAAAGAAAAACAACAACAAGAAAAAAATCCTCAACAAGTAGAGCAACAACAACATAAAAAAAATCCTCAAGTTCAATAACCACAAAAACAATCTCCTCCACCAATCCCTCAACATCCTCCTGGCACTCAACAAAATTTAATGAGTGAAATTGAAAACAATAAAAAAAATTCAGTTAATCACGAGGTTGAACGATCCAAACAGTTCAACCATGGAAAGAAAAAACCTTGCAAATTCACTCAAAGAAATGTCAAAACATGTAGATTCAATCAACAAACAATTAACTAGTTGGCAAGATAGGAGGCAGGCGGCTAGGGATTATTATCGGGATAAATTATCATATAAAGATGTAAAAGATATAAAAATTACAAAATTATATTTGTGCTCATTATTCACTAACCCATGCACAAATTCAAATCTTAGCTTCAATGTGAAGAGGTTTCCTATCCATTGGTGCCACCACCAATAGATTAGGAACTTTTTTTGGGATAGGTGGTACATGGATTTTTATTACCCACCACGCAATAATTGCGAAGTCTTACAATATTTCCTACGGAAACTATACTATGAGTTCATCCTTAACAAAATCCTAAATTATTTTGATAGATTTGTGTATTTTATATTCATATCATTGATTACATTGCATTGCACATCTTTAAAACTCAAAGAATTACTTCACATTCCATAACTAATAACTAGATGTTGATAGATGACAAAATTTCAACTACAATATAGTTGTTTAGAAAGTCAACATAAGCAGCGATGCAATTACTTCACATAGCATAAGTAATAAGTAGGAGCAGCTTCCAATTGCATTTTCTTGTCATGGCATTCCATGAGATCACTTTTTACTGCGACATCTTTTCAAACAGTTCACTGCCTTGTCTATGCTATGGATGCTTGGAAGAAATATATGAAAGAATAATAGTAAGCAATAGCATAGACAAGGAAATGAGTTGTTTGAAAAAATTCCTCAAAGAAATGTGGTCTCATGGTGATGTCCATCACCATGAGACCCAATTTCTTTGAGGCATTTTTTCAAATAACTCACTTCCTTTTCTATGCTACCACATTTTCCATACATGTCTACCAAATCATTTTATCAAACAATTCATTTCCTTGTTGCTATGGCTAAAATCCTAAAAAGGGTGTTTTCCAACAAACTATGGATGCTTGGAAAAAATCTATCAAAACATAATAGTAAGCAATAGCATAGACATGGAAGTGAGTAGTTTGAAAACATGCCTCAAAGAAATGTGGTCTCATGGTGATGGAATGCCATTGCATCAACATGAGACCACATTTCTTCAAGGAATTTCTTCAAATAGCTCACCACCTTTTCTATGCTACCACATTTTCCATACATGTGTACCAAATCATTTTATTAAACTACTCACTAATGCAGAGTGTGCAGGGAAGACAAGACTTTAATGGAAAGCTTCTCTCAAATACTCTAAGTGGACTCTTCAATTCCACTATTCCTTCATGGAGACAACCCAACCACTCAACAAGGGTTCTCACAACCAGACACAACCAAGGGACTTGAGAATTTTTTGAACACTTTCAACATTACAAAAAATGAAACATCAACCAGAATCTGCACTCATAAACCCCCATTCATCCATCGCTCCAATTCACATCTATGCACCCTTGTAGCCTTGTCCAACTGGGATAGTCAAAATGAAAACTTCTTAAAAGTAGTGACCAAAAAAAAGACACTAGTTTCAAACATCTCACATGGACCCCTTCAAGTCCTCAAAACCCCCAGGACATGACAGCAAAAAGGAAAGCCACACTGGACTGATCTCCAATGCCACAAGGAGGCCTAATTAGACTGCACAATGAAACAATAAAGTACCTTGGAACACCCCAACACCCCTAAGCCACAAAAAATATTCCTACAACTTTATTAAACACATTTCAACATTTTCCAACCACCCTTATTGCAAAAAACCCTAACATTTGCAAAGTTCAGACCTCTGCTCACAATTCTAGGCTTGTCACATAGGGATGTCAGGCCTAGGGAAATAGAAAACTCCTTGCCAACTCCATGTCATTTCCTAAAAAAAAATCATTATGAAATATAATAAAAACCTACCATTCCACTTAAATTTAGGCTTTGACCATGAAGGAATGGAGAGCTATAACCATTTTTGTGATCAAACCCTGGTTTTCAAGGGTTTCAGACCACTTTTGGGAAAACAGGTATAAATTCTCAAATATTCAATGAAAATGCTTCAAATCACCACCAAATCGAATAATAATCCTTCCTCTATCTTCCCATATGGATTATTTGTTCGTACTATGCATAGGAATTTCGTACACATTCAGAAAGTGAAAAAATATAGGAAATCAGGAAAAACTAAGTTTTTATTTCATCAATCTTCAAGTACAGCATCAACCAACCTTGCCTCGACCCAAAAGGAGGATATTTAAATATTCTCTATCATCTCCCAATTGATACCAACTCTCTTTTGAATGTTATAGCCATTGGAACATCCATTTACAACTTTTAATGAAAGTTGTCAAGGTTACTCAGCAACTTTTGACACTTTTTCCAACACATGGCATCAAGACTCCTACAGACTCCAAAAGACCCTTAACATGCCTAAGGATGCTTAAAAAACCAAAATACATCATTTTCAACCATTATTACATCATGTTTCAAAGCTTGGCTACACCATGGCAACCTTGCCATTTTAGGACCTAGGTGCACCAACTTACATTTTAATACATTTTGACTCTTCAGCCTATTACATCCTACTTGAAATGGTCCATTGGACCTTATTACATCATGATCACTTTGAAAAACCAAAATACATCATTTTCAACCATTATTACATCATGTTTCAAAGCTTGGCTACACCATGGAAACCTTGCCATTTCAGGTCCTAGGTGTACCAACTTACATTTTAACACATTTTGACTCTTCAGCCTATTACATCTTACTTGAAATGGTCCATTGGACCTTATTACATCATGATCACTTTGAAAAACAAAACAAAATTTGACAAAATCCTCATGTAGGAATGAAAACCCGAAGGTGCCCCTGCACCACTCACTTCCTTGTTGCTATGGCTAAAAGCCTAAAATAGGTGCTTTCCAACAAACTATGGATGTTTGGAAAAAATCTATCAAAGCATAATAGTAAGAAATATCATAGTCAAGGAAGTGAGTAGTATGAAAAAATTCCTTGAAGAAATGTGGTCCCATGGTGATGGAATGCCATTCCATCACCATGAGACCACATTTCTCTAAGGAATTTTTTCAAACAACTCATTGCTTCAAGAAATAGAAACCAACCCTTTAGCAAAAATTCCCATCCAAATTCTTTTCAATGTCCTCATCCTCAATTTACCAATCCAAGGAACCTTCCACCTTTTATTCCAATTTTTCATGTCCCCACCTCTCCCTCTTCATGTCATGATTTCCCTCCATCTCATAACCAAGACCACACTATACCATCTACCCCATCCCAGCATAATACCATAGAGAAGGAAATGAACTATTTGGAAAAATGCCTCAAAGAAATGCAGTCTTATGGTGATGGAATGCCATGACACATTTATTTTTAATGGCATTCCATCACCATGAGACCCCATTTCTTTGAGGAATTTTTCCAAACAATTCACTATCTTCTCTATGCTACCACAATTATCATACATGCCTATGAAAGAATTTTATCAAACGGTTCACTGCATTGTTGCTATGGGTAAAAGCATAAAAATAGGTGCTTTCGAACATGCTCTAGATAGGGAAAATAGTACGCATGATAGTCAAAAATATATAGTTTAATAAGTACTCAATTTTTTGTTCATTATCTCATACATTATAAGCCATGATGTGGATCGCTATTCTAGTTTTCGTGATTGAATAATTTGTTGTTTTATTTTCAGATGTTAGAATTGGATAAACCTTGGAATGTTCATAAGGAAATGGAGCTTGGTGTTTCATCTGCTATAGAGTCCTCAATGGCTCTCATAGAGGAGGTTTGAGGAAGATTACTAAATTTCAATTTACATTTGTTTTTGTAACTATTAGTTAGTGAAAAATCAAACCATTATTGATTCATAGTTTAATTTTTCTTTGGATGTTTCTACAGGGCTTCAACACGCCACAACATGAACATGCAAATATTTCTGGTGAGGAGAGAGATCATCTACTAGTGGTAAGTGATTATTTTGTTAAATATATCATTTTTTATCATGCAATTTCTATACATTAATATCTTTACTTCTTATTGTAACAAATAAAGCTTGACCAGGAGCTAAACCCTAGGAGGAGCACTAGGAGCACTCCTTGGCCTCAGAATAAATGAGTGACAAACCTATCACCATCCGACCGACAAGCAAAGGGCAATAATTTATTTTGAAAGGATGCAGAGCAATTACTTTTGATTCTAGAGCCCTTTGTTGTATGCCTATATGGCATTTTTGTACATATTTTACATATTGGATATATTTGGCATTGTATGCCTATATGGAATTCTTGTAAGCCTATATGGCTATTTTGTATATATTTTATACTTATATTGACATATATTGATGTATGCTTACATGGCTATTTGGTTAATACAATTTTTTTTTATCGATGGTGTCCATATTTGCATTATAAATCTATGGCATATGCAAGTGTATACTCTACAACTTACATGTATACTTTGTGACTTATGTGTATTTCAATGTATACTTTGCGACTTACGTGTTTTCATGTGTATACCTTGTATTAATGCATATACTTTGTATTAATTTGTGTATACTATGTATTTGTGTGTATACTTCAAGGCTTACATGTTTTTGAGTACTTGTGCTTCGCTTATTCACATGTATGCTTGACTTATTCATGTGTATAATTATTAATTGGTTAGCCCTAGCATTGATCATTGTTGTCCTTCATGGTTTTTCTTGAATATTTATTGATTGACGCTAAACAACTTCAATATTTCTAGGATACTAATAGACTTACAAATTACAAAATTGTACAAATCCAAAAGAAAATATTAACTGTAAATAAATGCACTAATTATTAACTTGATAATTGATTAAGAATGAGTATAATATATATCAAGAGATGAGCCTTCTAGAATGGAAACTACCAACTAGAAAATAGGAAAAGCATTCCCAATAATTTGAAAGCAATAATCCACCCAAAATTACAACGGGAGACAAGGATTATTTAAGATCCTTGAGCAATGTACTTCCTAATGCTCCCTTTTTCTTACATATCTTAATTTAGTTTAATCCAAAGAGTTCCATGAAATGATTTATCTAAAAGAGAAAAAAAAACATTTTCAATTGGTATTCCATGAGATGTTTCATAAAAAGATTCCAGTATATTTAATCTTTTGATTGGAGCAACTCAATTAAGCAAAGGATACATAATCTTCACAACACTTGCAAAACATAATATTCATAGTAGATGGTGAGTAGTTAACTTCTTAATAGATTATCATACAAACATTTATCTTGAATAGTCTTTAAACATTTTCACAGCATAATCCTCATAGTACAGAATGAATTGTTATGTTCTTGATTCATCAACATATAAACATGTCGAAAGATGTATATGTCAACTTTTTGTAGTATTATTTCTTGTATAGGAAATGGACTTGGGAGAAAGCTTTATAATTTATAATACAAATAAGAAATGGACTCAAGGGTGGAAACCTTATTTATCACACCAAATAATAAATGTATGTGAGAGCATCACTTGTTTCTCTTAGATTCAAATTTTGAACCATAGCAAATCATTTAAAATGAAAATGACAAAATGCTTCACAACCAAAGTTGTTAATTGAGGAAAAATAAAATGTTTCCAAGTTCCACCATTCTACGCATTTACAATTGGTTGTATATTGTTGTAATGGAAAGGAGGATAACTAAAAAACATCTTGTGCTTACTATACTTGAGGATGATCATATGTTTTGTTGTGTGGAAAACTCAAACTTTTCAACGTACTGTCATGTGAATGTTTCTCTTTTCAATTTTTTTGCATGCCATCATAAGGGATCAAGCCGGTTGAACATAGCTTAATTTGATTCCACATATTTGAGTGTCAAAGAGGACCATTCCTAGCATAAACGTTCCTATTGGGACACATTGTAAAAATCCATTTGGTCACACGAGTTGCAAAATGAAAGTTGCACCACTTTGCAACTTTACACTGCTTGCATTTGACACTTTTTTCATCAAGTGAAAATGGGACACCACAAGAAGACGACTCTGAGATAACAAAAACTGAGAGAGGTAATTGTAGAGGATTCCAATGCAATTTTGTAGGCTTAGACAAAGAGTTCATAAGCATCACGGTTTTTATGTAATAGCCCGTCAAAGATTCCTTCCCTTTTGCACTTTGGACCCTTAATGGATCGATTCAATTGAATATAGCTCAGAGCGATTCCTTGTGTTTGGGTGTGAAATAGGATCATTCATAGCATAATCATACCCATCCAAATGTGTTGGAATAGTTTATTTGGTCACACGAGTTGCAAAACAAAAGTTGCACCACTTTGCAACTATACACTGCTTGTATTTGACACTTTTTCTATCAAGTGAAAATTTGATACCACTGGAAAATGACTCTGAGATAACAAAAAATGAGAGAGGTTATTGTAGAGGGGCCAAAAATTATCACATACACTCAGATGGATAGTTCGTAAGCATCATGGTTTCTGAGTAATAGCTCGTCAAATATTGTTTCCCTTTTTCACTTTGGACCCTTAAGGGTTAGAGTTGAATGAATGTAGCTCAAAGAAATTCTTCATGTTTGGGTGCAAAAGAGGACCATGCCTAGTGTAAACATACCCATCTAAATGTGTTGGAACAGTCTATTTGGTCACATAAGTTGCAGAACAAAAGTTGCACCACTTTGCAACTTTACACTACTTGCATTTGACACTTTTTCCATCAAGTGAAAACTGGACACCATGAGAAAATGACTCCAATATTACAAAAAATGAGAGAGGTTATTGTAGAGGGCCCAACATGATCCCATAGGCTTAGAAGGAGAGTTTGTAAGTGTGATGGTTTCCAATAAATAGCACATCAAAGATTGATGCCCTTTTGCACTTTTAACCCTTAAGGGATTGAGCCAGTTGAACGTAGCTCAAAGCGATTTCGCGTGTTTGGGTATGAAAGAGTACCATACCTAGTGTAAATGCACCCATCCAGAATATACCCATCCAGATGCATTGGAACAGTCCATTTGGTCTAATGAGTTGCAGAACAAAAGTTGCACCACTTTGCAACTTTACACGGCTTGCATTTAACACTTTTTCCATCAAGTAAAAATTGGACACCATGGTAAAATGATCCTGAGATAACAAAAATAGAGAGGTTATTGTAGAGAGGCACAACACAATCCCGTAGGCTCATATAGATATTTTGTAACTGTCATGGTTTCTAAGTAATAGTCTGTCAAAGATTGTTGCCCTTTTGCACTTTAGACCCTTAAGGGATAGAGCCAGTTGAACATAGCTCGGAGTGATTTGTGTGTTTCGGTGCAAAAGAGGACTATGTATAGCGTAAATGTACCCATCTGGATGTGTTGGAACAATCCATTTGGTCACACGAATTGCAGAATGAAAGTTGCACCACTTTGCAACTATACATTGCTTACATTTGACACTTTTTTCATCAAGTGAAAACTGGACACCACAGAAAAATGACTCCAAGATAAAAAAAAGAAAACATAGGTTATTATAGAGGGGCCCAACATGATCCTGTGGGCTCAGAAGGAGAGTTCATAACTGTCATGGTTTCTGAGTAATAGCCCATCAAATATTGCTTCCCTTTTCTGCTTTGGACCCTTAAGGGATCGAGTCGGTTGAGTGTAGCTCAGAGCAATTTCATGTGTTTGGGTACGAAAGAGAACCATTCCTAGAATAAACGTACCCATTCAGATGCATTGGAATATTTTTTTTGGTCACATGAGTTGCAGAACAAAATTTTCACCACTTTGCAACTTTACACTACTTGCATTTAACACTTTTTTTATCAAGTGTAAACTAGACACCATAGGAAAATGGCTCCAAGATCAAAAAAAATGAGAGAGGTTATTGTAGAAGGGCCCAATGCAATCATGTAGGCTCAAACAAAGAGTTTGTAAGGATCACATTTTTTGAGTAATAGACCGTCAAAGATTGCTTCCATTTTCCACTTTGGACCCTTAAGGGATCGAGTCAATTGAACATAGCTCGAAGCGATTCCGAATGTTTGGGTGTGAAAGAGGACCATTCCTAGCATAAATGTACCTATCAAGATGCATTGGAATAGTCCATTTGGTCACACGAGTTGCATAGCGAAAGTTGCACCACTTTGCAACTTTACACTGCTTGCATATGACACTTTTTTCATCAGGTGAAAATAGGACACCATGAGAAGATGCCTCCAAGATAACAAAAATCAAGAGAGATTATTCTATAGGGGCCCAACATGATCCCATAGGCCTAGACATAGATTTTTTAAGCATCATGGTGTCTAAGGAATAGCCTATCAAAGATTGTTTCCCTTTTGCACTTTGGACCCTTAAGGAATTGAGTCAGTTGAACATAGCTTGGAGCGATTCCGCGTGTTTGGGTGTGAAAGAGGACCATGCCTAGTGTAAATTTACCCATTTAGATGCATTGGAATAGTTTGTTTGGTCACACGAGTTGCAGAACAAAAGTTGCACCAATTTGCAATTTTACACTGTTACATTTGACACTTTTTCCATCAAGTGAAAATTGAACACCTTGAGAAAGTGACTTTGAGATAACAAAAATTGAGAGAGGTTGTTGTAGAGGGTCCCAATGTGATCTTGTAGGCTTAAACAAAGATTTTGTAAGCATCATGGTTTCTAAGTAATAGCCCATCAAAGATTGCTTCCCTTTAGCACTTTAGACCCTTAAGGTATCAAGTCGGTTGAACGTAGCTCAAAGCAATTCCATTTGTTTGGGTGAAAAATAGGATGATTTCTAGTGTAAATGTACCTATCCAGACACATTGGAATGGTCTATTTGGTCACATGAATTGCAGAATGAAAGTTGCACCACTTTGCAACTTTACACTGCTTGCATTTGACACGTTTTCCATCAAGTGAAAACTAGACACCATGGAAAAATGACTCTAAGATAACAAAAACTAAGAGAGGTTATTATAGAGAAGCCCAACACAATCCCATAGGCTCATATGGTGAGTTCATAAGTATCATGGTTTCCAAGTAATATCCCATCAAAGATTGTTGTTGCCATTTTGCACTTTGGATGCTTAAGGGATTGAGCCAGTTGAATGTAGCTCGAAGTGATTCCGCATGTTTGGGTACGAAAGAGGAGCATGTCTAGCGTAAAAATACCCATCTAGACATGTTGGAATAGTCCATTTGGTCACACGAATTGCAGAACAATAGTTGCACCACTTTGCAACTTTACACTACTTACATTTGACACTTTTTCTATCAAGTGAAAATTGGACGCCACGGAAAAATGACTCTGAGATAACAAAAACCAAGAGAGGCTATTGTAGAGGGGCCCAACATGATCCCATAGGCTTAGATAGAGATTTAGTAAGCATCACAATTTCCAAGTAATATCTCATCAAATATTGTTTTCCTTTTGCACTTTGGACCCTTAAAGGATCACGTCAGGTGAACGTAGCTCGGAGTGATTTCGCATGTTTGGGTGTGAAAGAGGGGAATACCTAGTGTAAACGTACCCATGTGGACACATTGGAATAGTCCATTTTCTCACATGAGTTATAAAATGAAAGTTGCACTACTTTATAACTTTGTGTTGCTTGCATTTGACACTTTTTTCATCAATTGAAAACTGGACACCACGAGAAAATGACTCTGAGATAACAAAAACTGAGAGAGGTTATTGTAGAGGGGTCGAATTCAATCCTATAGGCTCAAATGAAGATTTCATAAGCATCATGGTTTCTAAGTAATAGCCTGTAAAAAATCACTTCCCTTTTCCACTTTGGACCCTTAAGGGATCGAGCCGATTGAACATAGCTCGGAGCGATTCTGCATGTTTGGGTGTGAAATAGGACCATATCTAGCATAAACTTACCCATCTGGATGTGTTGGAATAGTCCATTTGGTCACATGTATTACAAAACGAAACTTTCACCACTCTACAACTTTACACTGCTTGCATTTGACACTTTTTCCATCAAGTGAAAACTAGACACCATGGGAAAACGACTCTAAGATAACAAAAACTTATAGATGTTATTGTATATGGGCCTAATGCAATCTCATAGGCTCAGCCAAAGAGTTTGTAAGCATCACAGTTTCTGATTAATAGTCTGTTAAAGATTGATGCCCTTTTCCACTTTGGACCCTTAAGGGATTGAACCAATTGAACGTAGATTAGAGTGATTCCATATGTTTGAGTGTAAAAGAGGACTATGCCTAGTGTAAATATACCCATCTAGACATATTGGAATAGTCCATTTGGTCAAATGAGTTGCAGAATGAAAGTTGCACCACTTTGCAACTTTACACTGCTTGCATTTGACACATTTTCCATCAAGTGAAAACTAGACACCACAGGAAAATGACTCTAAGATAACAAAATCTAAAATAGGTTATTGTAGATGGGCCTAACATGATCCTATAAACTTAGACAAATATTTTGTAAGCATCATAGTTTCCAAGTAAAAGCCCGTCAAAGATTGTTTCCCTTTTGCACTTTGGACCCTTAAGGGATCGAGTCAGTTCAACATAGCTCGAAGCAATTCCACATGTTTGGGTGTGAAAGAGGACCATGCCTAGTGTAAATGTATCCATACAAACACATTGGAATAGTCTGTTTGGTCACAAGAGTTGTAGAATGAAAGTTGCACCACTTTGTAACTTTACATTGCTTGCATTTGACACTTTTTCCATCAAGTGAAAATTACACACCACGGGAAAACGACTCTAAGATAACAAAAACCAAGAGAGGTTATTGTAGAGGGGCCCAACTTGATCCTATAAGCTCAGATGGAATTCTCATACTTGACATGGTATCCAAGTAATAGACAGTCAAAGATTGGTGCCCTTTTACAGTTTGGAATGTTAAGGGATTACGTTGCATGAATTACAAATGTTTGAGGGGAGCAATAAATTTCAAAATTTGAGTAAATCTCATTACAAATGTTTATTTCAATAGACTATATGCTATATTGATATTGATATATAATCATTAGGTTGATTTGTTTTAATAAATGAAGCTTTTATAATAAGTTAGTCAATTGGTGCTAGTTATAATAGGGAGAGAATAAAAGAAGAAAAAGAATGATTATTAACCATCAATGGTTATTACACTATATCAATAATATGATGTATACAATAAAATGAGATTTATTTAGTTGTTCTAATTCTTTTGTTTGTGCTACAATTGTCTAATATGTTTCATCCATTGTTCTAAAACCTAAGTGCTTGTACTTGTAGGCACAATGCCTTAGGTACTCCATTCTCACAGATCTTTTACAATGTCACTCATACATTCAAGATTCTCTTATAATGTCAACATCATAGATCACTATTGAATTTGACTCCTTTTTCTGACAAATGTTCGTCGATCGTTCGACAAACATTTGTCAGACAATTGATGAATTGTCGAAAGAATTTTCGTTGCCATTTTTTTGTCAAAATTTTGACAAAGAATTAAATGTCAAAATAACGATGCAGATTTTTTGGTCATCAGCATCATAAAATGACTCAGATGTTCATCAAAATATCGATGACAACTTTGTGTATCCACCGACGAATTATAACCAAAATGCAACTGCAATGGCTCTTCCGAAGCGTCGAAACAACACCAGAAGTTCATTGCCATTTTAACGAAATGGGAAAGGAGTTACGACGAAAACTTTGTCATAGCTATAGCAACTTCATCGGACCTTTTCTATGATTCTTCAGTGGCCTTCGTCAAAATTGTGACTAAACAATGCAATTTTTTTTAAAAAAATATTCGTTGAAATGTACCATCACGGAGACTCTTGGCGATGACCACCGAAGCCAAACCATCGGTGAGAGAACAATCATCAGCACAGGATAGAAAACTCACTCTAATAGTCCATGTCTTTCTGATGACTTCCGTTGCCAAGACAGACCCAATGTCACACCGATCTGTGCTCTTCAGGAGCTTTAAATAGACCTACACCATGTCATCGCAGAGACTCTTGGTGATGACCACCAAATCCAACCCATCAGTGAGAAATCAATCATCAGCACAAGATAGAAAAATCACTCTAATAGTCCATGTCTTGCCAATGACTTTCGTCGGCAAGATAGATCCAAAGTCACACTGATTTGACCTCTTCAGAATTTTGAACACTGCTGGTTATCAGCAAGACATTCTGAGGGTCTCACCGATTAAACAAGTGTCTAAGAGAAAGTAAACAGATGGAACCTATTAAGTTTCTTATTTTGGGGTTCTTTAAATCATAGAATAGATACCATCTTCTTATGTATAATGTACTTATATTCATATTTGAATTTGAGACCAATTGTCATTGCACATTCCATTTTACTTGCACAGAGTATTCTATAAGAAATATATTGATAATGCCAAATGATTTATGGTGTTGTAAAAATCTACCTATCATCACAGTTCTATTGTTCCCCCCTAGAGAATCCTACAAAGACAAGTTTACAATACCATGTCAAATAATACACAAAAGACTTACTTCCATACAAATTAAATGATTATTCTCACAATGGAAATTGTCTAATCACAACAACAATTCCATGAAAGGTTATCCATACTTCATAAGAGATGACTAATCATACATATAGACTACAAGATGCATAGAAAAATTATTACACTTGAGAACAATCAAGGGCTAAAAAGGGAAGGAGTTAAGAAATGTCTAGATTGAAGAGAAAATGTGTAGGGAAAATGTTGAGCAATGTCAAGAGAACATAGCTTGTAGAACATATTCTTTACCTAATCAAGCTCTTGAACAACTTTAAAAAAATTAAAATACTAACACATACATGAGACATGTAATGAACTTCCAATATCTGCTATCTTTTTCATTAATGCAGAGGTAGGTAAAGGAGAAATAATTATAATTGTAACACTATTCATAGTCCAGTAAATTATGCTCATAATTTGTGTTCAATGGACCCCAGTTTTATCATTATACTACCCATCTAATACCATATTTTAATCCAGGGTTCAACTATCTCAGATCTAAAAAAGCACCTTCAATTAACCATTTAAAGTACTATAAAATAAGGTAACTTTTACTTGAGAAATATTGGGTACACTTGTAGGATTAAAGTTCTCGCAATCATCAGGATTTATTGGCACACAAACACAACCTCCAACATATGAAGTAATGGATGACTAAAAGTTAGCGAAATGGTTCTTAATATGTGACTAGTTTGCAAACTAATTGGTAGAAAATAAGGTTACAAACATATCTACATAAAAAATTATGAGGACAATCTACTATAATCATCAAAATAGATGAAAAGTGCAAAGGAAAGAGCGAGCTACATCTATAGAGCCTAAAAAAAACAAATGAAAGAAACATAAAAAAAAAGAACAAACCATTTTTTGGATGAATACAAAATTGTGCCTTAAGTGATGATTTATATGCTTTCACGCGACAAGATATTAAGAAGATTTTAGTCTTTCTGCGTGAAATTAACTACTTCTGAGAGGAAAAAACCGAGCCAATATTATATACCCCTCCCATGTCTAGCGGTAGGTGTAAGAAAAAAATTCTTCAATGCAATGCCAAAAAATATCAATGTGTGTGTAGGTTTGTATTACTCAAAATATCATTTCACTGCCTATGGAAAAATACCAAAGTGATGTTTTAAATTTCAATCTTCACATAGGCTCCCTTATTGCTACACATGCATATACAAGCATTATTTGAGCTCTAAACTATTCAAATATTAAGGATTCAATTAGCT
>VDFB02286435.1:0-27182 GCA_007258455.2 Sequoia sempervirens
AACAATGCAATTTTTTTTAAAAAAATATTCGTTGAAATGTACCATCACGGAGACTCTTGGCGATGACCACCGAAGCCAAACCATCGGTGAGAGAACAATCATCAGCACAGGATAGAAAACTCACTCTAATAGTCCATGTCTTTCTGATGACTTCCGTTGCCAAGACAGACCCAATGTCACACCGATCTGTGCTCTTCAGGAGCTTTAAATAGACCTACACCATGTCATCGCAGAGACTCTTGGTGATGACCACCAAATCCAACCCATCAGTGAGAAATCAATCATCAGCACAAGATAGAAAAATCACTCTAATAGTCCATGTCTTGCCAATGACTTTCGTCGGCAAGATAGATCCAAAGTCACACTGATTTGACCTCTTCAGAATTTTGAACACTGCTGGTTATCAGCAAGACATTCTGAGGGTCTCACCGATTAAACAAGTGTCTAAGAGAAAGTAAACAGATGGAACCTATTAAGTTTCTTATTTTGGGGTTCTTTAAATCATAGAATAGATACCATCTTCTTATGTATAATGTACTTATATTCATATTTGAATTTGAGACCAATTGTCATTGCACATTCCATTTTACTTGCACAGAGTATTCTATAAGAAATATATTGATAATGCCAAATGATTTATGGTGTTGTAAAAATCTACCTATCATCACAGTTCTATTGTTCCCCCCTAGAGAATCCTACAAAGACAAGTTTACAATACCATGTCAAATAATACACAAAAGACTTACTTCCATACAAATTAAATGATTATTCTCACAATGGAAATTGTCTAATCACAACAACAATTCCATGAAAGGTTATCCATACTTCATAAGAGATGACTAATCATACATATAGACTACAAGATGCATAGAAAAATTATTACACTTGAGAACAATCAAGGGCTAAAAAGGGAAGGAGTTAAGAAATGTCTAGATTGAAGAGAAAATGTGTAGGGAAAATGTTGAGCAATGTCAAGAGAACATAGCTTGTAGAACATATTCTTTACCTAATCAAGCTCTTGAACAACTTTAAAAAAATTAAAATACTAACACATACATGAGACATGTAATGAACTTCCAATATCTGCTATCTTTTTCATTAATGCAGAGGTAGGTAAAGGAGAAATAATTATAATTGTAACACTATTCATAGTCCAGTAAATTATGCTCATAATTTGTGTTCAATGGACCCCAGTTTTATCATTATACTACCCATCTAATACCATATTTTAATCCAGGGTTCAACTATCTCAGATCTAAAAAAGCACCTTCAATTAACCATTTAAAGTACTATAAAATAAGGTAACTTTTACTTGAGAAATATTGGGTACACTTGTAGGATTAAAGTTCTCGCAATCATCAGGATTTATTGGCACACAAACACAACCTCCAACATATGAAGTAATGGATGACTAAAAGTTAGCGAAATGGTTCTTAATATGTGACTAGTTTGCAAACTAATTGGTAGAAAATAAGGTTACAAACATATCTACATAAAAAATTATGAGGACAATCTACTATAATCATCAAAATAGATTAAAAGTGCAAAGGAAAGAGCCGAGCTACATCTATAGAGCCTAAAAAAAACAAATGAAAGAAACATAAAAAAAAAGAACAAACCATTTTTTGGATGAATACAAAATGGTGCCTTCAGCAAGTGATTTATATGCTTTCACACCTGACAAGACATTAAGAAGATTTTAGTCTTCCTCTGTGAAATTAACTACTTTACGTAAAAACCCCAAATCAATATTTTATACCTCCATGTCTAGCCGAGGGTAGGTACAAGAGAAAAAATTTCCTCAATGCAATGCCAAAAAATATCAATGTGTGTGTAGGTTTGTATTACTCAAAATATCATTTCATCATTTAAGTGGAAAATAATTAAAAGTGATGTTTTAAATTTCAATCTTCACATAGGCTCCTTATTACACATGCATAATATACAAGCATTATTTGAGCTTCTAAACTATTCAAATATTAAGGATTCAATTAGCCATATGATGGAAAGTTGTTGTTTAGACATAATCCATCATCTTTTACATATCTTTGTCTACCCTAGAGCTCTCGTGATAAATTTGTGTAAATGAGACAGAAATGTGAATCTTTTATGACAAGCAAAAATTCTTAAAAAGGAGGGAGAGAGAAAGGTAGGGGAAAAAGAGAATGCTTGAATGTATAGAGTATACATTTTGATCATTATAACAATGTCTAATCTTAAGTTTGAAGCATTAATATCATTTACAACATTTATGATCAAGAATGAATGTAAGTAGAGAAATTCCTTTTGCATTACCTTAAGTAGATCGCATAAAAATTCCTCATGGTTAATCTTAAGCCTCCCATCAACAACAACAAGATCCAAATATCCGCGGTATCTATCTCAATCAAGCCTCTAAACCCTTAAGAGCTATCAATTTTTCCACTAACATGTTATGCACAAAAGTAAAATTTTAGAGTTATGTCACCACTAAAACAGAAGAAACAGAGTTTTGAAACCAAATCCACACACAATACAATGTGGTATTCATACAAATCCACACAAACAAACTAAACTCAAAAAAATGGAATGGGAACAACTTCAAATTATGATGTAGAGCATGGATTCAGGGTATAAAGAATCAATTTTTTGCCACAATAGTGAAAAGTTAGCACTTTCTTTCATCTTTGCATATTGGTTTGATGCTTCAAATGATGCATTTCTTATATTGAAAAGTGCATTACCTTATTGAGCTTCTCTTTGTTTTGAGAATAGTTTAATACTCTCTACTTAACAGGGCCAACCACGTGACGGTGGAAGCTCATTTTGTTCCCTCACATCACTCTCAATTCCCCATACCCAATCATATAACATTAATCATTCATTCATCCATTAATAACATATAACATTCATTCATTAACATATAACATTCATTAATTAACATATTCACATTCATTCATTAACATAAAATATCCATTCTTTCAATTTTTACATATTATCAAAAATATGGTTGTCATGATATGATTACAATCACTTTTATTTTTGTTTCTTTTTTACTAAAAAAATCTAAAATGGAGTATCGTTTTCTAAAATATTTGTCCCCCCTTTAGTTGTTCTGACCTCTGCTCGTGATCTTAATGTATGCCTAGTCGTCTGCTCACGACGTGGATGTCGCTACAAGGAGGGGTTTGCTGCAATAACAAAGAAATGTTAAACTGATATGTTTTATTATTATTGTTACAAGTATTTCATTAATTAAAAGAACATTAGAGTGGTTCTCTTTACCTGATGGGTCCACATCATGTTCCTGAACTTCTATGATAGACTCATGCTCAACATGCTGAACACCCTCTAAATCTTGATCTCATAGCTTGAAATATGAAAGGTTACACTAATACACCAATTGAAATTAAATATGTTTAAAAAGAACATTAGAGTGGTCCCTTTACCTAATGGGGCCACATCATGTTCCTGATCTTCTTTAGCCTGATCATGCTCAACACATTGATCACAGTCTACATGCTCTAAAGTTGAAATATGAAAGGTTACATTAATTAATACACCAATTGCAATTAAATATGTTTAAAAGAACTTTAGAGTGGTCCTCTTTACCTGATGGGGACACATCATATTCCTAATCTTCTCTAGCCTCATCATGCTCAACATGTTGATCACGCTCTACATGCTCTAAAGTACCGGGATGTACACCATGACCTTCATCTACACGTTCTTCTCCACCCTCACCAGGCTGCATTCCAATGTCATGTGCAGTATTATCATTGCTTGAATGTTTAAAACAAATAGGCATGCAATTACTTTATGGTGGAAATTAATATTGAATAGATTGCACAAGTATTCAATTTTAAATAAACTTTATTGAGTTTATTTACCTGCGTGTTTGATGTAGTGGAAGATTGTGTTTTCCCAGTTAAGACTCTTAGGCATTCAGCGAGGGCTCCATAGCCTTGCTGGAAGGGAATCTTCGTGATCCTTCTATTGAACTCATGGAATTCAGAACTTTACATTTTTGCATAAGATCATGAATTTTGTTTCTATGGTGTGATAAACCAAAATTGTTTGCAATTTATTATTTGGATGCAATATTTCATTTATTGATACTTACAATTTGTGTGACTAATTTCATATAACCACTAGAGCCAAGTTTGTGTTGCTTGTGTTTTTCTAGTCTTTCCTTTGTTTCCTTCGATGTGTCGAAAGCAGCTCTATGAAAAGTTTGAAATATGTTAGATTATGTAAAAGTAAAGAGTAATCAGTATATAATTACATTGTCGATAGTATCACATACCTTCCTTGGCCTGATGGTGTATTTCCATTTTTATTTTTAGCTTTCTCCTTTCCATCCTACACCAGGTCCTTCCCACTCTCTCCGAATGGAAATCATGGGGGGACACTAGTACTTTTTTTTCTTCTCTAAATGTGACCTATATTGGTCCCTCACATACTTTAGATAGGTACCAGCTTTCTTAAGGACCTTTGTTCGATTGAATGTGTTATTACCGAACAACACAACTAAATGGTTAATGAGCTCATCTTTTAAATCTTGATTTTGGGAATTTCACCATGTATGTATGGTGGGCCCGAAGAGCTCCAATGTAATATCACTTGAATTTTTATAAAAAACATCATTTCCTGCAAAATGATCATGGGATCAATAGTATAAAAAGAGTGATCAATAAGTAAATTTCAATTGGATTATATATAATAATAATTAAAACATTTTAAAGTACCTGGGACCTTCTCTATCTTTATGGGAAGAAATCCTCGGTCACCATAAATGTGACTAGAAATGTTCCCGTACTAGTATCTGGGGAAGATCCGGTATTGCTAAAATATCTGCACCGGTACTAGTAGCTCTACATCCTAGGTACATGTCTTGGCATGTTACGGCATATGTTTGTTGTTAGAGGGTGCACTAACGGATGCCTACATGGTATGTGTTGCTGACATTTCAGACGATAATATAGGCACGATGATGGGCTCAGATGATGTGATGTATGCGCAGGAAGATCAGGATGGACACTTGTACCAACCCCTACTCCTCGAGCAACACTTGCAGTACCCTCGATCATGGCCAGGAGCATCATGAGGACACAAAAATCTTGTAAAAACAACACATATTTTAGTTCATGACATAAAAGAGTACAAAATATAAAACCATCAATGAACTTATGTTATAATTAAAGACCTCATGATAGCTTACTTGCAAGTTTTTGTGATCTCTCAATCAATATTTTAACCCTCTATTATCTCATCTATTTGAGGCACTATGAATAACAACTTAAGGATTTCTTCATTGCATTATTTTTTGGGTCTTCCTTATCATATCAAGAGGGTTTGTTGAATAAGTGATGTCATTATCACATAATATTGACTACACCTCCCTATGGATGCTCTCATCTACTGTTGGTGCCTTTCCCCGATCAGTTGACTGCAACAAGAATATTAAAAACAAAATCAAAATTAACTCAATAAACTTATGAAAAAAACATAATAATAAAAAAAAATTCTCATATCTAATTTGTACAATTAAAATGAGGTAAACCTATCAGGTAGAAGCGCCTAAAGATACATCGCACTCTATGCTCTGGGCCAGAGCCTTCTCCGTACGATCAATTTCCTACTATGACAAAAATTAAATATCAAAAAACATTAATGAAATCAAACCAATGGACTTACAAAAAAAATTATAAGAATAAAATGGTATATTGAAGTCATTAATTGGAGGTTGGGTAAAATGGTACATAGTACATACCACCCCCATAGTAACTGTGTTTGTAACTAAGCGATTCAAATTGTACTCAATTAGCAACTCTTCCCCTGCAGTTATTGATTTTATTGCACATAGGAATAAACGGTTTCCCTCGCGCACCTCAAATATACAATTGGGTTGCTTATTTGTTGACCTAGCTCATGTACTATTTATAAACCCTGCAATATTCCTTGATGCTTTTGGCCTTCCGTCAATGTACATAGCCACTCCTTTATTTCGATCCTTATCTTTTAGTTGTATATAATTTGCTAACAGTGCATACCTACGCATACTTCATGTTTATCGAACCAATTGCATCCAATCTTTGTAACTGTAACAGGGTCCAACATACTCCATCAATTCAGTAACTTTTTCCTAACAGAACTTTATGCCATCCATGCAAAATAGGCCCAAACCATGTAATGACGATGGTGTTATGCAATATATCCTCTCGTTGACACAAAAATCAGTGTTTATTGGAGGAAGTTCTTTGGGTACCCATTTTTTCCGTAGATGTTTGTATCTCAAGGGCACCTCGACATCGCCTATGCTCTCATCATCATAAGAACATGACCCCCCTTCAGCAAGAAAAAATTCCATACGTTTAATGAATTTTCTTCTAATCTTTTGACCTCTAGTGATCTCCCTCTTGTATACATACTACATGTCTCACTTTCCTCTTCTCTTCTTGAATTTCCCTCGCTCGAGGAAGACAGATCTGCCAAATACCTATTTGGTGATACCTGCACTCAGAAGGATGTTGGATGAAGTTCTTTCATGGTGATGTGATCCCAAGGTGAAATTATGATTAATCTATCATTTCATCACTAGAATTTTGAGGTTATAAGGTAATCAAGTCTTGATAGATTGCAAGTTATTGTTACTACCGTCCAAATGTGTCCATCACAAATCAAATCTACTTAACGTTTTAACTCCCAAACTTTGTAACAAGTGTTAAATGTGACTATGGTCCTCCCTTGATCTTATGTGTGTGGGTATTGAAGATATCTACTTGTTGGAGGCTTCATTTCTTGGTTTGTTGTGAGTGATTTCTTCCTCTTCTTTCATTTTATCATCATTTAATCTATACATTACTTAGTTTATCTTAGCTTATTTCATTTTTGTCATACTTTGTTATTCTCCTAAATTCTTAAGAGTTCTTAGGAATTAGAATAGTAGTAGCTTCTTTGTGTTTTCTACGATACTCTCAATTTTTAGTCTGTACAAGATTCCAACACACTGCACTGACATATGTACTCCGCACTACCTTCTTGGATTGAAAACTTGCTAGTTTGTCTAGAAAATCATTGTGACCTACTCATTTTGACTCTGAAACTCTTGCTTTGTTCCTTGAGGTAGTTTATAGCAGTTCATTCCCTAGGACTCTCTTTAGAATAAAGAAACTCATGAGAAGTGAATCCTCATTCTCTACATTTTGGTGAACCCGACGTGAAAACACCTTCCCCAAAAAAATTTTGGGGCGATGCCCAGAACCCCATTTCTTCCTATCCAAGTGATGTGTCAGCCTTCGGCCAAATTTCTTATACATTATTTATTATATTTAAATTATTACTTTCAAAATGAATTTAATATCCTCTTTTATGAGTTCAGTATCGAATTTGATTCAATGTGTTCATGATTTTCCATTTCATGCATGTGATGGTGACTTGGCCTTACCTATGTCACCTTGTATCTTTGATGCTTCTCATGAACTTCCCCCCACTTCAAAGGATATTTTGTTGCAAGAAGATGAAATCATTGTGTAGCGTCGAAAAAAGTAACCCTTTTTCATGCTTAATTTGGAAATGAATAATTAATGATAAAATGGATTTAATTGTGCCTTATTTAGGATGTTGTAAAGTGTTTCTTTACACTTTCACACTAATATAGGGATTTATTAATTAATTGAGGCTAATTAGAGTTTAATTGGCTCCTTAAATTTAAATCCAAGCCTTTTTAATTGTATTTCCCTAAGGATATTATAATGACAGAAAATGTATTCCTTTGCATTTTCACATTTGTTTGGGCCCTCCTTGTTAGATTGAGCTTAATATGGCCTTGATTTAATGTTGTAGTATGTTTAACACATTCCCATTAGGTCTTGGGCCCTTCTAAACTAAATGGACTTAATGGTGCCTTATTTAATGTGTTGTAAAGTGTTGTACCACACTTTCACACTAATCTAGGGTTTTCATTAGTAATGGGGCTTTTTTGTCTTATTTGGCATTATTTTGCATCCACAAGCCTTAATTAATGCATTTTTCCCAGGATAATCCTGACATAAGCTAACATCCAATTATAATTCATTTCTTTTTAGGTTGTGTGGCCTAGATTTAGTGATCTAGGACTCATATACCACCTTGGGCATATGGGTACCACCTAGGTTTTGGGGCTCCAACCTAGATTTCACATTAATCTAAGTAGTTTTGAAAAATGTGTCCCATAGTTTTAAGCCTAATGGGACTCATACACCACTTCTAGTGTATGATTTTCGTGTTGCCCAAAATAAAATTTAATTCAAATTCTTGGTAGGATTTTATCCTCCTAGATTTGATGTTAGCTTGTAGTGTTGTAAATTTGGAAAATTTTGCATAAACAAGTATAAATACAAGTTATTTCATTCAGTTTCTACCTAGTATATTGAATAAGCATCCTTATATAAAATTTCAATTCACAAGAGCATTCAAGAGTTGTTTATCAAGTATTTAGGATCATTATTCAAGCATAAAGCATCATGGAAAAGTCATCATGCATCAATTTTTTTTAGCTAACAATTGTGATGTAGGGTTTCATGATTCAAGCAAGTGTTCAATTTAAGATCTGTCACATTCAAGCAAAATTCAAGATCTATATCCATTGAAGCCATCTCATACATGTTTTCAACACTTTATTCTTAAAGGGTTTAGTGAGTTGTAACATTGCATGTTGTTCATTCATCATTCCTTCATTCCATTTGATTTCATTACAAGGTTTGATTACCAAAACGGGGTTTGACCAAGGAAAACCACTTTCCACTAAAAAAACAACATTTTTCCCTCTCTTTAGTGTGTGATTTGCAGACCTAGGTTGAAAACATATTAGGGTATGTGCATGATCATGATGGGCCAAAAAGTGGCATTATGATGTGTATTTGTAGGGTATGTGGCTAATGACTTTTTTTTTACCCAAAATTAATGAAACGAAAAGGGTTTTTAAAGCATATTCCCAACTTTCCACCAATATAAATTATGCTTTACTTTGATTTTAATAAATAATTATTATTCATTTTTTATTTGAATTACGACTAAAGTCCTAATTGATAGGCTGATTGAAAAACATCTATAGCTTTCAAACGGTATCACATTTTTTGAATCTGAAACATGCGTCACATTCTATGCTTCATATACTATAGGATTAAAATAAATATATTGAATTTCATGAATTTTTGACAAGTTAAAGATTGGTTAGACACCTGAGTTTTATATTTTTTAAGATTTGTAAATCATAATTAATTATTACTTAGAAAAAAATTACAAAAAATATGCATCCACGGCGAGACATGATTCCTCTACTTATATCTAAAATCTTATAAAAAAATATTATCATTTTATTTATTGGTTAGGGTGGTCAGGACAAACACCTACTTCTTATTTTTCCACAATTTAAATTACTCTTTGCGTGAAATTTCAAAATTTCACCAAATAGATTTATTTATTTTTTAAATAAACCTAGTAGTTTAAACTACATTCAATTTTCTACAGATTCTATTCTTACATATTTTTGAAATAATATAGATAACTTATTCAAATTTTTACGTGTCAAGTTGCCTAACTCTAGTTTTTCTAAAATTTTCACCACTTAAGGGCCTATTTTTTCCATGATGATCACACATATACCATTAAAGAGAAAATTTGGAGGGTATGTTAGAATGATCATGAAAAAAAACAATGAGCCCTTTCATCAATCGAGGTTGAGCAACTTGACATGAAAATTTGAATAAAGTTATCTTTAAAAGCAGAATTGAATGGCAATTTCCCTAACTAACTTTGGAGTTTTTAAAATCTGTTGGTGAGAATTTTAATGCAAGCTGAGGGAAAAAAGCCAGGCTGGCCGACAACAACACAATAAAACTCGATAATGTACCACCTTTAGGCTTAAGTAGAGACTCATTTCTTGATGTGTGCATATTCTTTGTAATTTTTTTTTTCAACTAAATGGTAATTATGATTTTTAACTTTGCAAAAATGTAAAACTATGTCTAACCACCTTGGCGAATAGCTTTCATGAAATTCTTTGTCTGCCAATTGTGTGAAGCATGGGAATGTGACGATGTTTTACCGGTTAATGTCATGCGTTTGAGAAATATAGATATTTTCAATTAGCCTATCATCGGAGACTTTACTCATAATTCAGCAGAAAATGAATAGTATTTATTAAATTCAAAGTAAGCATATTTATATTGATGAAAGACAATCTCCTTTAAAACCCTTTCATTCATTAATTTTGGAGTAAGTAGTCAGCTCCCATGCCCTACAAATGCCGGTATATGCATGCTTTTGGCCATCATTACCCCATAGAAGATTTTCAAGGTGTTCAAAGCTATCAAAGTGGTCACATCATCAACATCATCATTAAAGGACATCTACAGGGAAAAATTCATCAATTCAAACCCGAAGATTAGGTTGAGAAGATTAAGTAGATACTAAAGAGCAGATTCAAGTCTTGATTTTCCAGAAAAGTCAAACTAGACTAATATGCCACTTCTGGCATATGAGTCTCGGTTCTATAAAATTTCTAGATTTCAAGTGTTTCAGACATATCTCTACCAGATTCCTATCCTTTCCTAGAAACCCTAATCAAGCACTAAATCATCTAGTCTGGCATATGAGTCCCATCAGGAATTAGTGTTAGCATATTCAACATTTTAGGTCTTCAATCAAAATCTCATAGGTTTTCAGGTGCACACCTCTGATCTCTCAACTTTGTGTTTTTATTTACATGCATTTTTATGTCATTTAGTGAAGTTTTACATTGCATTAGGTTTCAACATTAAATCTTGCATATCATTAGTCTTTCCAAGCCCTATCTTGGTGGTGAACCCCTCTTTGTTCATTAATCATACCCTAGAACACCCTTATTGTAGATCTCTTTCCCTCATTTCATCCCTAGGCTTGAGATCTCTATGGTTTCCTTGAATGAGAGCGAAGAAGATTTTTGTTCTATGTCCTAAACCATAAGCAATGACAATTTTCCACCTTTACATTTTGGTGAACCTACATTTAGAACATCTGAATTCTGATTTGGAGTGCATTGTCATATTATGTCAAAAGCAGTCCCTTGTCCTTGGAGAGATTGAGAACATTGATTCCACAAGGTGTAGAGGTGCCTAAATTTGAGAAATATGGGGGGAAGGGAGATAATTCTAACCATGTTTCCACCTATACCACCTTATGTAGTGACTTTATTCTTGATGATAAACTCTTAGCTTAACTTTTTCCTAGATCTTTGAAGGATAGCGCCTTAGAATTAATTTCCTCATGATCAAAAAACTCAATTCATTTATTCAATGAAATTTTTGAGGCCTTTATAAACCATTTTGAAGTGCATATGACTCCTAAAATGACCTTGGTTGATTTGATGAGATGTAACCAAAAAGAAGTGGAAAATATTATTGACTTTATTTCACGATATCAATCACTTTATTCCTAAATCAATGTAAAGGTTCCCAGCCCTCACCTTCAAAAGATGTTCATAGAGAATTTGCAAAGTAAGATACAAGATAAGCTTACCATGATGAAATTCCCATCCTTCATGCACTTATGTACTACCCTTCGCGATTATCATAACTTAGTTAATAGTCATGATGCAAAATCCACCTCTAGCCGATTTGAGATGTCTGAATCTGCAAACCAAAACAATTATCAACCTTTTAGGAAATAGAATAAAGGATTCCTTCAACTTTAAATCCCCCTCAACAAACAACACAACATGTTGATACCCAAGTAGCTATTGTAAAAGAAACAATACCCTTTAACTATGGGGACTTGAAAAGGAAATCCACTCCCCTACCCAATATCCTTCTATAATATAGGGAGATTCGCTACTCACGATTTATCTTCATTCAGAGAGCATCATGGGGCGAACTACCCTATACTACCTCAATGGAACAGGGATGAGAGTTTCAGAATCTGAAAGAGTAGGTCACAAAGAGTTTCTAGACAAACTGACAAGCTCTCGGCCAAAGGACAACAATGCAAGGCGCTGGTGTCCTAGAGGTGCGTTGGTATCTTGTACAGACCAGATAATGAGAATGTCTCAAAAAATAGCAAAGTGAATGCTTCTATCTGTTTGCGAAGAACTTGCAGAATATAGGGAAATAACAGAACATGATAAAGTAACAGAAAGTGATGAAATAAAGTAAGGTAGAGAAGATAAGGAGGAGAAAGGAAATACTTACGACCATGCAAGTGATGAAGCTTCTAACTGATGAGTATCTTCAATATCTTCACACAAGAGGGAGAGAGAAATTTTTAGGTGGCTATATAGGGGTCTTCCTTAGTCAGACCCCGTTTTGGTGTTCCCACCTCCATGGATAGCTAAATAGATAGAGAGAAAAGTAGAAATGAAGTAAAGAGCACTAAAGCACTACAAAATAGTGTTATGCTACTCAACCAATTAATAGTGGAGAGGAGTGAAAGCTTACCACCTCCACCAAGAGCACTCAAGGTTGCTTGGGGGAGAAAATGAGAGGAACTCAGGCCTTTGCTGCCATGGTGTTTTGTTCCACACTTTCTCTACTGAAGTGGTGGAGTGTTGATGTTGTTGTGAAGTGTAAAGTGTTTGGAGATTCAAGAGATGGTGAAGAAGCTACTTAGAGCTTGAGAAGAGCTTGTGAAGTTTGTGAATGAAGTGGAGAAGCTCTTAGAGAGATGTGGAGGGATGTGTAGGAGATGGAAGAAGACCTGAAGAGATGGTAGAAGAGATGAAATTCTTGTTCAAGGGATGAATATGAAGGAGAGAAAATAGAAACGGCTATTTTTAGGTTGGTCGGCTAAGGAGGGCATTACAAATCAACCTCCAATGGGAAGTGTAATGCCTCTATAGGCTCCAAATGTGGGAATTTGTCAAGGGCGTAAGCGTGTCATGCAGATGTATGTGCACCGCATGGGCGTCCCTAATAGAAACAACTCTATCGACGCTCAAAACAGGCACCAAGTGTGATGCAAACAACGGGCTTAGGTGGAATTAAGCCTTTGATCTTGGTTTTCTAAAGTGGATAAAGGAAAAAAGGGGATTTTCACATGGGGTGAAAATTCTCCCTTATACATTTGTCCCCCACTTTAGTGAGCATGAACACTGATGAGTGCTCAGTAAAGTAGATCAAGAAAGAGTAGAGTTAGAAAAGTATACCTGAACCGTTGAGGAAGCAGTACTCGGTCTAGCGTACCTAAAGGTGCAGGAGAAGCGAAAGACTCCATAGTTGCTCAGAACTATGAAGTTAAAATAACAAAGCATCTTACAAGCCTGTGGACTTGCAAGGAGGCAACCCCCAATATCTCTCACATGGAGGAAGCCCAAAGGAAGTAGACTCCACAGAGGCAGGAAGCAGTGACACGTCTACCCGTAGATAGAACATGTCAAAAGTGGTGACACATCTACCCGCAGATAGAACATGTCAAAAGTGGTGACATGTCCTACAGATAGAACATGTCAAAAGCGGTGACACATCTACCTACAAATAGAACATGTCAAAAAGTGGCGACATGTCTACCCACAAATAGAACATGTCAAAAATAGCGACACGTCTACCTGTAGATAGAACATGCCAAAAGCTGTCAGTCACGCAAACAATAAAACTTTCAAAGGGGTCCCTTAGGAACCCTTCAAAAGGAGAGGGATCCACTCAAGGGATGTGTTGTTTGAAAGGTTCATGAGGTCTAGTTGGGTTTCCCCCAAGCTAGACGTGGAGATATGAAATAGGTCTAGTCGGGCTGCCCCTAACATATAGGGGAGGAGAACCATGCAAGGATATAGGATGGAGGTAAACCTCGATATCACTTTTCAAGAAAAGAAAAGGAAGGATCCTCAATCAAATGGGATTTTGATGGCACTTGAATCAAGAAGTTGTTGAATTTTTTCCTTTAAGGCTTTACACTCACTAGTGGAATGGCCAAGCACTCAATGGTATGCACAGAAGGAATGTTTTCCTTCATCATGTTTATGAAGTTTATTACATGTGGGAGAAGGAAGAGTGATTAAGCGGTCTTTTAGAAGCCACAACAAAATATGCTCTTGCTTAGACAAAGAATGAGGAGTAGAAAGCAAACCTTTCTCTTGTGGAGAAAAGTTTGACTGCTCGCAAGAAGGAGATATGGAGATAGAAGAAAAGGGAAGACGATATCCATAGAGAGTGTTATTCTGACAAGGGGGATCACACTCTCCTATCACTATCAGCCTCTATGATAGGACTACCAGCATTAACCTCCTTAACATAAGTGTGATCATCTTCCTCAAAAGGAGGATCAACACCAATAACATTACAATTATTACTCACAATACCCCGTGATATAGAAGAATGACCATCTTTGATAGCGGGTGTGGGTGATGTTGTCAAAAGTTCTAAGTGGGTCGAGTCAACTTTATATTCCTGGATGAAGGAATCTTTAAAGTGTAAGTGGTGCAGGAGCACCCAAGGCCTTCAAGGAGCTCTTCAAGGATCAGAAGGTTGCAAGGGTCAGGAGGACCTATCCAGTATATCAAAACATCAACTATAATATTTTGAAGCCTATAATGGCTTTTGAAATGGGAAAGAACTTGAAAGTAGTCAACTATCCTGAGGGTTCTGATAAGGATCCTAGGACCAAAATGCTATGTAATTGGGATTATCATGTTATAGGGCTTTAATTAGTAATCTAATGCTTTAAGTAGGTCAAATAAAGTTGGATATTGAAGATCCAATAGTTTTTAGGTGGTAGATTTTAATAAATTTCAAGATTGTAAAATTCAGATTTTTGAATTTCACTTTAGGCGGGAAAAGGAGTTTTAGGTGTTTTAGAGGTAATTATGCAACTTAATCAATCCCAAACAGTTGGATCAGTTGGGGAAAGGATATACAAAGCCAAAATAATCATTTTTATGGAAGGTTGGACGTTGGGAGCAAGCATTGTACGGACTGTTTTATGGAAATAGTGAAAAAACACAGTTTTTGGCACTTTTATGGTGTTTTTTTGTTAAATACTTGATCTCTATTGAATCTATGTCTAGTAGGATGCTTTAGGAGTTTGTGTTTACATATTTTAACAACATTGAAGGTTCTAAAAGTAGTGATAATTAATTTCTTTGCATTTTATATTGACTGTCCTAAAAAAGAACACAGAATTTACACTAGTTTGAGGGTTTTTCATGGATAAATGATCCATTTCATGGGATTTTATGACTGTATCTTGTGAAATGGATCATATTTAACATGTACCATACTGGAATAACAATATAAAGTGCAGGAAAGAAGAATCAAATGGTGTACACCAAGATTTCATTGTGAAAAATGCTTGAAGATGGAGGCTAGGGTGTAGCAGCAGAAGATCTGCCTTAATGAGGGGAATTTTTTTGAGTTTGGATCGACTAAATATGTTTTCCTAATGGTGTATAGTCAATGAGAAAGTTATGGAAGTGATTGGAAGGTTAGTTTTCAAGAAACCCTAGTTTTTGAGGCAAGTTGAGGAGGGGTTTGTGCTGGAGCCTGTTAGAGGTGTCATAGAGGTCTAAAAACTTGGATTCCTTGTTTTTGAGTCATTTTAGGAGACTACTGAAAGTTTCATGGTTAGGGGTTGAGTTTAAAGAGGGGTTTCTTTGAAAAAGAGGGCTAATTAGGCCTAAATTTGAGGAAACAATAAATTTTTGATTGGTCTGCTCCAAAACAAGTGCCATCAAGAATCTAGTATATTATGTATCATCACAAACCACATCTGGTTCAATCATTATTTTGGAGGTTCCTTTGGAAATTTTGAGTGCAAAGTCAAAAATCCTTCGCTAGAGGCCTAGTTGGGCTAGTAGCCTAGTTAAGGTGAAAATTTGGTTTTGTGTCTAAGTCAAAGGGTTGGGCTTTGAAATCATTCAAAAAAAATTTGTTTGGGTCTCTTAAGAGTGTTCCTATGGTTTGGGTCCATAGGGAAATCAAATAAGTCATTTGGTGCATTATTGAGGCCTTATCTCCATACTGGTGCCTAGTTGGAAGGTTGAGAGTGAATCATTATTAGCCTTAAAAATTTTTGTTTCTTTCAAAGTCCCTAACCCTCTGCATCAGTAAGGAACCCCAATCATCACCAAGACATGCATTCTTTTGAGAAGAGGTAGAGGGAGAAAACTTGATATTTCTTGCTTTAGAAGGACCTTCCTTGGGGGCATCTATCTTGATAGTATCCTCTATAGAAGATGCTACTAGAGTAAACATCAAAACATTGGAAGATACTGAAGGAATAAGAGTAGGCACAACCAAAACCTGACTAGCAGCTTCCATCTCACATAAGTACATAGCATCAAGGTCGGCCTTGACTGTGACTGATTTATTATTATAGAGGAACTTAGTAGATTTATTCAAGGTAGATGGGACTGCACCCATAGCATGAAGCCACAGTCTACCAAGAAGGAGATTATATGGTAACTTTTCAGGCATAACATATATAAGAGTAGGTATGGTAACGGGTCCAAGCTACAAAGGTAACACTATTGTACCTAGAGCTTGTTGCACAACATTATTGAACCCACGAATAACAACAGAAGAAGCATTAATAGAAGATGAGTCAATATTAATTTTAGGCAATAAATCAATACTACACACATTAAGCGATGAGCCAACATCAATGAGAGTACATCTAATGCCAATTTTATTAATGTTAACTATAATCATTAGAGGGTTCGCTTGCTTCTATACTTCCAGAGATGGGATCTCTTATAGATAGAACGTGATATTTGGCGAATCCACACGAATATACGCCATCAACACATTAGCATCTTTTGGAATAGCAGAAGAGGGAAAGAGGATCTTTTGCAAGGCTTCTTGAAGCATACCTTGATAAACCAGAGCAGACTGAAGCAAGTCCCATGGTGAGATCTTATTCGAAGTGACCTGAGGTTGCTCAACAAGATCGTTATCACTAGGTGCTTTAGTTGTAGGCTTAGGTGCTTGAGGAAGGCTTGGTTGTTTATTCATTCTATTCTCATAAGTATGGGCCACTGTTGTATTAGAGGGAGCCATAGAGAGATAAGGAGAGTCACTATCAAATGGAACACCATTAATAGAACAAACCCTTTTAGAAGAAGGACTAGCTAGAGTCGCGTAAATAATCAGTCTCTTTTTCCTTTGAGAGGTAGTAGAGACACAGACTACATTTACAGAATCGTCACAACTAGTAGAACAATTACTTGAATACATATTCTCAGCATCAATCCAAACAAGATCAAATCTGGAATAGTCATTTGAAGGAACATTATTGACATCGATCCAGGGAGAATCAGATGTGGAAGGAAGTTCATTGTTTGCTAATGCACCATCTCTAGAAGAGAGTGCATTAGAACAAAGATGAGATTCATCATTCATGAATGCATCATCTCTAGAAGAGATTGCATTGGAATGAGGAAGAGATTCATCATTCACAAATGCATCATCTCTAGAAGAGAGTGCATTGGAATGAGGAAGAGATTTTTCATTCACAAATGCATCATCTCTAGAAGAGAGTGCACTAGAATGAAGAGAAGGTAGAGTAACATTTAGGAAAGTATTAATGATTTCATCTTCTTGCAACAAAATATCCTCTAAAACAAGAGGACTTTCTTGAGAAGGATCAAAGATATCAAGTGACATAAGCAAAGCCAAGTCACCATCACATGCATGAAATGGAATATCATTAACATTTTTAACAAAATCAGATACTGAACTAATAAAAGAAGATATTAAATCCATTACAATTTTTTTGGTATTTTCTATGTTCTAGTAATTCACATTTTTGGAGGTCTTCAAAGCAGAATTTTGGGTAGAAACTTGCATCAATCCCTAAAATTAAGTTTCCAAAAAACAAGTTCTCTAGGAGACCTTTCCAACAGTGCAAACGGTTCTGAATTCCGAGCACCAAGTCAAAAGTTATGACCCCACCAAGTAGCGGTAAATAAATTCCTAGTTTTTTGAAGAACACTATTCTTCACGTTAGGTTCACCAAAATGTAATATAGGGGGATTCGCTACTCATGAATTCTCTTCATTCAGATAGCCTCATGGGGCGAACCTCCCTATACTACCTCAATCAAATAGCGGCGAGAGTTTCAGAATCCAAAAGAGCAAGTAACTGAGATTTTCTAGACAAACTAACAAGCTCTCAAAAATAGGACAACAGCGCAGTGTGCTAGCATCTCATATAGACCAAAGAATGAGAATGTCTTAGAAAACAGCGAATTGAATGCTTCTATCTGATTGCTAAGAACTTGCAGAATATAGAGAAATAACAGAACATGATAAAGTAACAGAAAGTGATAGAAATGAAATAAAGTAAGGTAGAGAAGATAAGGAGGAGAAAGGAAATACTTACGACCATGCGAGTGATGAAGCTTCTAGCTCATGAGTGTCTTCAATACCTTCACACAAGAGGGAGAGAGAAATTTTTGGGTGGATGTATAGGGGCCTTCCTATGTCAGATCCTGTTTTGGTGTTCCCACCTCCACGAACAGCTAGAAAGATAGAGAGAAAATTTGAAATGAAGTAAAGAGCACTAAAGCACTACAAAATAGTTTTATGCTACTCAACCAAGTAATAGAGGAGAGGAGTGAAAGCTTACCACCTCCACCAAGAGAACTCAAGGCTCATTGGGGGAGAAAATGAGAGAAACTCAAGCCTCTGCTGCCATGGTGTTTTGTTCCACACTTGCTCTACTAAAGTGGTGGAGTGTTGATGTTGTTGATGTGTGTAAAGTGTTTGGAGATTCAAGAGATGGTGAAGAAGCTACTTAGAGCTTGAGAAGATCTTGTGAATCTTTTGAATGAAGTGGAGAAGCTCTTAGAGAGATGTGAAGGGATGTGTAGAAGATAAAAGAAGATCTGAAGAGATTTGAAGAGATGGTAGAAGAGATGAAATGCTTGTTCAAGGGATGAATATTAAGGAGAGATGAAGAGAAATAGCCATATTCGGGTCAGTCGGATGAGGAGGGTGTTACAAATCAACCCCCAATGGGAAGTGTAATGCCTCTGTAGGCTCTAGATGCAGGAATTTGTTAGGGACGTAAGCACATCGTGTGGACGTCTGTGCACCATGCAAGTGTCCCTGATAGAAACGCCTCCACCGATGCTCAAAATAGGCACCAAGTGTGATGCAAGTAGCGTGCTTAGGTGGAATTAAGCCTTTGATCTTGGTTTTCTAAAGTAGATAAAGGAAAAATGGGGATTTTCACATGGGGTGCAAATTCACTCATGTACACCTTCAAAACACAATCTCACAACTTTTAGAACAAAAAATGATCACCTTAGCTCCCATTAAAACTCTTGATCCTAATAAACCTTTACCTCCAAATTTTAGATCGAATGCTTATCACCATTATCACTGACAAAATGGACATGATATTCAGAACATTGCAAGCATCTTAAACATCTTGTGCAAGACCTCATTCATTCTGATCATCTTTTAGTTGCAAGTGTTAATGATCAAGGAAATAAGTTTGTTGCCCCTCCTAACCAAAATTTTCAAATCTTTACCAACCCCATGCCAAAATATAATATTTCATTTGTCAAAGCTAGTGAAACTTCAAAGAATGATGTGATGAATGTTGAAACAAATGATGAGAACATGATTCAACAAAGTCCTATGGATACCATTGAACAAGGTCCTATGGATAATATTGAAAAAGGTTTGATTGCATTGATTGAAACTCAACCTCATAAGGGCCGAACTAAAAATCCTCTTGACATTGCTTTCCAATTCTAAAGACATCATTAGAAATGTACCTAATGGTCCTCTCTACATATCCGGCCAAATTTATCACAAAACCCACTAATGGGTTATTAATTAATCTTGTTTGTGGAGAAAATGTGATCACTGAGGAATTCCTACTTGTGCATGAGCTCTCTCAAGAAACATGTGATAAACTGAAAGCATGGATAAAGAAACATAACAGTTTTTCTTGCCCTATGATGGGATCAATCACCTTACCTTTACAAATAGGATTGAAAACACTATATGTCTCATTCTCCATCATATCGATGTCGGACCAATTCTGTGTGAAGCTTGGTCAGCCATGGCTATGGTCCATGGAATCCGTCCCATTGATCATGAATAAATGCTTAAAGTTTCCCTTTGAAAATTTGAAATCTTTACTGTGCATCATAATGGTGTTAACCCTTTGTCTTCTTGTGGAAAATTTTCATTAGATTTCTTTTGGCCCAAGCCTATGGAACCTATAAAACCCCCAGAAGACTTAATTTTCAAATCCTATTAGAAGTTCAAAGAAAAATACATAGAAAAACTATCCCTTGCAAACACACCTCTACCTCTAACCGAGCCTACCATCATTGACAAAACTATGATTGAACCTAAAGAAATTCCAAACAACTGAAACCAACCTAAGATAGATCCTTTTCCTATTTCCTACAAAAGACCAAGAGATAACAAAAACAATCCTGCCACGCCTCCTAGGATAAAACAACTTTACAAAGTTAAAGAGAAAGTGATTGAAAAACCTCCCATTGCTTGTTCCATTCTTCCCCTTAGGGAAGAAAATAAACCTATGGTTGATAAACTTGATCCTACACAAATGCAACTTAAAAGTCATAATAAAAAAATAGAAGTGCTAGAGAGCATAGGGATAGATGTTGTGCCCTTGCTTGAAGCATAAATGAAGAAACAAACAAAGAAAATCAAGATCCAAACCTGACTGAAGCAATGTACGATGAGTCTCCCTCGCCGCAACAAAAAGATCTTATACTGCAATCGCAATAGGATCCAAACACTTCTTTAGACATTATCATTAGACCTCTTTTCATGATAAATTTATATGATGATGAGGAGATTTCCAAAATTGACACAGAGGTGCATAATGAATTGAATACATTGATTTCCTCTTCTATGAGCTTAAACAATAATTCTCCTAGAAAGAGTTTTGAACTTGGTGATGCTCCTAGTTCGGAACTTGCTATTGTCCCTTTGGCTAGTTGTCTGCCTTTTGTATACGATGCACACGATTGGGATGTAGAAGAACTACTAATAGGTTGACTCGCAAGTGCCTTAATATTCTTTTGTATTATTTTTTTTTCATTTTTCTTTATGTAATTTCATGTGTGTAATGTGATTCAATTAATCTCTCTTTGTGACATTCCTCTATATGTACCTACATTCTTCTCTATTTCGTAAGTATTTTTCATTTTTCTTATTTTTTCCTTTTGGGGATTATGCAAGGCATCAAGACATTCATGTCTCTTCCATGTTGATCCAAAATCTTTTCCTTTATCTTTTCCTTGTCTTGTGTTTTTCTTTTGGGGATGACGTAAGGCGTCAATACATTCATGTCTCTTCCATGTTGACTTGAAAGGTTGTTCTTTTTTTCACTCTCTTTGTGTCATTCTTCCAATTCTATGAGTATTTGGGGAATGATGATAGTTTTGATCTCTATAAAAACTTTGTAGCAAGACATACTAACCCCAAATCCATAGATCTCTCATGTGTTTGGATTTTTGTTTTAGGGGCAACCCTTCTTTTCCTTTTGCATGGAATAGCTTTATTTGGAAACATATGACTTGGCATAGGGATTTCCAAATAAGCTCTCATGTCTTCTTTATTGTTAGCATTTATCATAATTTGCTACTTTAAAGTAATTGCTCATAGCATGGTGTTTAGCAATTTCTTTAAAGTGGGGGCATACATTGGCATTATTCTCTTTCAAATCATATTTCATTGTGTAGTCTTCTTACTAAATCCAATACATCTTTCGCTTTGTGGTGACATTGGGTGTGATGTCCTTCTAGAGCATGAGAGGCTTGATGCGATACACTATATCCCCTAAGTTGTGAATCTTATATTCTTTTATTGGTCCTCTCTTGGAGACATTAGGGACAGTGTTCCCTAAGTTAAATACCTTGCATGAACTAAGGAAAACTCCTTTGGATGTTCCCTATATTGCATTTACAATCTCAGTTATATGGCCACCTTGCATAACACACCTTGCATGTTTGTGGAGCCATCTTGTTTTTTCATGAGTTACAAGCATATGAATCTTTTCTTGCCTCATGAAGCTCAAAGTTCATTATTTTGTGGTACCTTATCAAAGTTATCAGGAGGTATAACTTTGGTTTGGTTAGATGGTAAGTTGAACTAAGGCATGAATTTCCCATAAGCCACTTGCTTGGGTGTGTGAGCACATATCAGTCATGTGCATATGTGTCTCACCTCTTTGGATACTCACCCAATAGATAACTTTAAGTTCCATTTCCTTAGATTGAGTGTGCATTGTTGGACAAATAGCTTAGATCTTATCCACAACATCTGGGACAAACGGTCGAAGCTTGATCCACCCCACTTCTTTGTTTAATTTTTTGCTTTTCTTTATATCTTTGGCAGTATATGCTTGTACCTTGATCATGCTCTTTATCATTTACATGAGCATTCTTTTGTGTCTCTATTGGTTTTCTATAGGATCTTGATCATGGGGGCTTGATCATCACTCTTGATCATTGTCATCCTATCTTACTAGCATTGGTACATTTGAACCCCTCTTGATGCAAGTTTGTCTACTTTAGTGTTAGTTTGAAGCAAGTTCCTTCTCTCACTAAAGTGGGGCCTAGATGTAATGATGAAAAATGTACTCCTTTGCATTTTCGCATTTGTTTGGGATCTCCTTGTTAAATTGACCTTAATATGGCCTTGATTTAGTGTTGTAGTGTGTTTAACACATTCACAAATTAGGTCTTGGTCCCTTGTAAACTAAATGGACTTAATGGTGCCTTATTTGAGGTGTTGTAATTTTTTTTACCATACTTTCACTCTAATCTAGGGTTTTCATTATTAATGGGGCTTCTTTATGTCTTATTTGGCCTTATTTTTCATCCATAAGCCTTAATTAATGCATCTTTTTGGGGATAATCCTGACATAAAATAACATCCAATTATAATTCATGTCTTTTTAGGTTGTGTGGCCCATATTTAGTGATCTAGGACTCACACACCACCTTGGGCATATGGGTCCCACCTAGGTTTCGGGGCCCTGACCTGGATTTCACATGAATCTAAGCAATTTTGAAAAATGTGTCCCATAGTTAAGCCTAATGGGACTCATACACCACTTTTGGCATATGAGACCCATGTCACCCAAAATCAAATTTAATTCAAATTCTTGGCAATATTTTATCCTCCTAGATCTGATGTTAGCTTGTAGTTTTGTAATTTCAAGAAATTTAGCATAAACAAGTATAAATACATAGTTATTTCATTCATTTTCTACCTAACAAGTTGAATAAGCATCCTTATAGCAAATTTGAGTTCACAAGAGCATTCAAGTGTTTACAAGAGCATTCAAGAGTTGTTTATCAAGTATTTAGGAGCATTATTCAAGCATCAAGCATCATGTCAAATTCATCATGCATCATGTTTTTTTTGAGCTAACAATTTTTTGATGTAGGGTTTCATGATTCAAGCAAGTGTTTAATTCAAGATCTATCACATTCAAGCAAAATTCAAGATCTACATCCATTGGAGCCATCTCATACATGTTTGCATCACTTTATTGCTAGGGTTTGGTGTGTTGTAACATTGCATGTTGTTCATTCATCATTCCTTCATTCCATTTTATTTCATTACAAGGTTTGATTACCAAAAAGAGGTTTGACCAAGGAAAACCCCTTTCCACTAACAAAATAACTTTTATCCTTCTCTTTAGTGTGTGATTTCCAAAACTAGGTTGAAGACATATTGAAGAGAAATTTTGGAGAAATTTTTCAAGCTATTCAAAGTTGTCAAAGTGGTCACATCATGAACATCATCATTGAAGGACATCTACAGTGCAAAATTCAATAATTCAAACCTAAAGATCAGGTTGAGAAGATTAAGCAGGGATTGAAGAGCATATTCATGTCTTGATTTTCCAAAAAATTAAAATTTGAATAATACACTACTTTTGGCGTATGAGTCCCAATTATGTGAAATTTCTAAATTTTAGGTGTTTTAAACATATATTTTCCAGATTCATGCTCCTACATACAAACCCTAATCTTGGACTAAATCGCCCAGACTGGTGTATGAGTCCCAACAAGCATTATTTTCAACATATTCAAAATTTCACATCTTCAATCAAGCTCTCATAGGTTTTGAGTTGCACACCTATGATCTCTCAAGTTTTTGTTTTGATATACATGCATTTCTAGGTCATTTAATGAAGTTTTACATTGCATTAGGTTTCAATGTTAGATCTTGCATATCATTATTCTTCCCAATCCCTAGCTTGGTGGTGAACCCCTCTTTAGTCATTAATCATACCCTAGAACACCCTTATTGCAGATCTCTTTCTATCATTTCATCACTAGGCTTGATCTCTAGGGTTTTCTTGAATGTAACGATTGTGAATTAGGAGGATTCCATATCCCCTTGTGTGTTCCATCTTCCAAAATGGTGGGACCTTATTTCCACCTTTACAGATATATCCTAATACTCATTAATAATGTTGCATAACACAATTTGGCAACGTTTGAGTCCTAGGATAGTGACTCAGGACCCATTTTCCACTTGGCGAATGGGTCCTCACTATGTCCTAGGACTCCCCTTTTACATGTTATTTCACCTCCCCGAAACTTGGTCCTAGTGAACTATGCTAGGACCTATTCACCCAAGGTGGTGAATGGGTCCTCCTTAACTAAGGATACCCCTTTTTGAACTTATTTGTGGTAGGATTTTAGTGATTTTGAATCTTAGATTTGATGTCAGCTTGTGTTATTTGAATTTTAGGTTTAAATATTAAGATAAGTATAATATAAGGCTAATTCACCTAGTTTCATAACAAGAACTTTATGCAAGAATTATAAGAGTTTACAAGAGTATTAGAGAGCATTCTAGAGAATTTCAAAGGTGTTCAAAGGAAGATTATCAAGGTTTTATTGCAGAAATAAAAAATTATTGTATCATGTCAAAGATTTATTGCATCATGCATGTAATTGCACTTATGTGTTGAAGTAGTATTGAAGATCCATTTGCAAGCGTTGTTTCATATCCAATTCAAGATCAAGATATATATACATTCCTTATGGCTACTTCATGTTAGATTGTTGATTTACATTACAAGACTTCATTCAAGGTATCATTGTTTCATGTTTATGTTTCATTGTTTCATCACAAGGTTTAAATACCTAAATGGGGTTTGACCAAGGAAAACCCCTATTCCCTAAAAATCAACAATTTTTCTTCTCTCTTGTTGTGTGATTATAGGTTTTAGATTGAAGATCAAGTGGAGAACAAGATTGGAACAAAAAATTTCAAGTTGTAAAGTTACAAAAGTTGTCATCTATCTTGCAAGATCACGATAACAAGGCTAAAAAATTTATTTCTAACTTTCAGGAGTCAAACACTTAACATTTGGGAGTGAAAATTTTGAAGAACAAAACCCAGAAATTAGTTTTCAGAAGCTCTAACAGGGACCCATTCACCACTGGGCGAATGAGTCTTCAGTGAGCCCTGAAACAACACCTTTTCTGCAAGGTACACATTATTTCAACATCCTAAAACCTCTCTTATTGTTGTTATAATAGTTAGGTTTGGTTTGTGATATTTATTTGCATCATATATTACACATAATTATATGTTTCATAGAAAAAACTAGTGGCTTATCATCTTGATAAACCCTATTTTTCAATTAAACATATGGTAAACCTGGCGTGATTACCAGAATACGACTTGTAGTCGTGATGTAAAAAATCCCCCTAGCCATCCTAAAAAGTCTGAATCCACAACTCAAACTGGTTACCAACCTTTCAAGAAGTAGAATAGGGGATTTTTAAAAATTAATTCCCCTCAACAAAGTCAACGAACTAACAACCAAGTGGTTGTTATAAAGACAAAAAATTCATATGACTTTGCAGATAGGAATAGAAATTTCACTCCTTTACCCAATACCTTCATAATATCATGTTGCAGCTTATTGAAAATAATATTCTTATCTTACCTCGTGGTAGAGAATGTGATCCTAATATACCATTACCTGTAGGCTTTCGACAAAACTCTTATTTCCATTACCACCAACAAAATGGACATGGTACATAATATTGTAAGCATATTATGCATCTTGTGCAAGACCTTATTGACAATAATCAACTGCAAATTGGAGGTGTGAATGATCAAGTTAATAAGCTCATAGTCCCTCCTAACCAAAATTTATGAATCTTTACAAATCTCATGCTGAAGCACACTATTTCATTTGTAAAAGCTAGTGAAACAAAGAATGATGTGATGAATGTTGACATGGATGATGAAAATATAAAAGATGAAATTGTAAATGAATCAGTTGAAGTGGTTGTATTTATCAAAGCTAAACCTCATAAGGGCTCAACCAAAAGACCTCTTGATATTGCTTTTTCACAAAATGACATACTTTAAAAACATGCACCGAATGGTCCTCTTTACATAGCTAAAAGAATCAATAACAAGCCTACTAATGGGATATTAATTGATCTTGTCTATGGAGAGAATTTGATCACCAAAGAATTCCTATTTGTGTATGAACTCTATCAAGATACATATGAAAAACTGAAAGCGTGGATCAAGACACATAATAGTTTGCTTGTCTTATGATGGGCTCAATAGATCTCCCTTTGAATGTTGGACCAAAAACATTAAACGTCTCAATCACCATCATCCAACAATTGGACCAATTTTGTGTGAAGTTAGGCTACCCATGGCTTCACTCCATGAATGTCATCCCTTTAGCTATGCATAATTTTTTAAATTTTCCCTTTGGAAATGATATCTTTACTATGCATCATAATGGGTTTAATCATGTGTCTTTCTGAGGGAACTTTTCATTTTATTTCTTTTGGCCTAAGCCTATTGAACCTATTAGATCTCATGAGGAATTATTTTTCAAATCCTATCAAAAGTTCAAGGAAAAGTGTATAGTAGAATTATCCCTTAGAAACATGCCTCAGCCCTCCATTGAGCCACCTATCCTTAACAAAACAATGGTTGAATTGAAAGCCCTTCCAAACATCCAAGAGAATCCTATGAAAAACTCTTTTTTGATTTCCTATAAGAGACCATGTGATAACCAAAACAATCCCGGTGTTCCTCCTAAAATCAAAAAAGTTTACAAAGCCAAAGAGAAAGTGGTTGAAAAACCTCTCATGGTTCCTTCCATTCCTCCCCTTAAGGAAGAGAAGAAACTTATGATTGACAAACCCACTCCTACACAAACAAAAATTGAAAATAGATTGAAATAAAATTGAAGTGT
>VDFB02286436.1:0-53739 GCA_007258455.2 Sequoia sempervirens
GCCACTTTTTGGCCCATCATGATCCTACACATGCAGAAAGTTTTCAAGGTGTTCAAAGCTATCAAAGTGGTCACATCATCAACATCATCATTAAAGGACATCTACAGGGAAAAATTCATCAATTCAAACCCGAAGATTAGGTTGAGAAGATTAAGTAGATACTAAAGAGCAGATTCAAGTCTTGATTTTCCAGAAAAGTCAAACTAGACTAATATGCCACTTCTGGCATATGAGTCTCGGTTCTATAAAATTTCTAGATTTCAAGTGTTTCAGACATATCTCTACCAGATTCCTATCCTTTCCTAGAAACCCTAATCAAGCACTAAATCATCTAGTCTGGCATATGAGTCCCATCAGGAATTAGTGTTAGCATATTCAACATTTTAGGTCTTCAATCAAAATCTCATAGGTTTTCAGGTGCACACCTCTGATCTCTCAACTTTGTGTTTTTATTTACATGCATTTTTATGTCATTTAGTGAAGTTTTACATTGCATTAGGTTTCAACATTAAATCTTGCATATCATTAGTCTTTCCAAGCCCTATCTTGGTGGTGAACCCCTCTTTGTTCATTAATCATACCCTAGAACACCCTTATTGTAGATCTCTTTCCCTCATTTCATCCCTAGGCTTGAGATCTCTATGGTTTCCTTGAATGAGAGCGAAGAAGATTTTTGTTCTATGTCCTAAACCATAAGCAATGACAATTTTCTTTACATTTTGGTGAACCTACATTTAGAACATCTGAATTCTGATTTGGAGTGCATTGTCATATTATGTCAAAAGCAGTCCCTTGTCCTTGGAGAGATTGAGAACATTGATTCCACAAGGTGTAGAGGTGCCTAAATTTGAGAAATATGGGGGGAAGGGAGATAATTCTAACCATGTTTCCACCTATACCACCTTATGTAGTGACTTTATTCTTGATGATAAACTCTTAGCTTAACTTTTTCCTAGATCTTTGAAGGATAGCGCCTTAGAATTAATTTCCTCATGATCAAAAAACTCAATTCATTTATTCAATGAAATTTTTGAGGCCTTTATAAACCATTTTGAAGTGCATATGACTCCTAAAATGACCTTGGTTGATTTGATGAGATGTAACCAAAAAGAAGTGGAAAATATTATTGACTTTATTTCACGATATCAATCACTTTATTCCTAAATCAATGTAAAGGTTCCCAGCCCTCACCTTCAAAAGATGTTCATAGAGAATTTGCAAAGTAAGATACAAGATAAGCTTACCATGATGAAATTCCCATCCTTCATGCACTTATGTACTACCCTTCGCGATTATCATAACTTAGTTAATAGTCATGATGCAAAATCCACCTCTAGCCGATTTGAGATGTCTGAATCTGCAAACCAAAACAATTATCAACCTTTTAGGAAATAGAATAAAGGATTCCTTCAACTTTAAATCCCCCTCAACAAACAACACAACATGTTGATACCCAAGTAGCTATTGTAAAAGAAACAATACCCTTTAACTATGGGGACTTGAAAAGGAAATCCACTCCCCTACCCAATATCCTTCTATAATATAGGGAGATTCGCTACTCACGATTTATCTTCATTCAGAGAGCATCATGGGGCGAACTACCCTATACTACCTCAATGGAACAGGGATGAGAGTTTCAGAATCTGAAAGAGTAGGTCACAAAGAGTTTCTAGACAAACTGACAAGCTCTCGGCCAAAGGACAACAATGCAAGGCGCTGGTGTCCTAGAGGTGCGTTGGTATCTTGTACAGACCAGATAATGAGAATGTCTCAAAAAATAGCAAAGTGAATGCTTCTATCTGTTTGCGAAGAACTTGCAGAATATAGGGAAATAACAGAACATGATAAAGTAACAGAAAGTGATGAAATAAAGTAAGGTAGAGAAGATAAGGAGGAGAAAGGAAATACTTACGACCATGCAAGTGATGAAGCTTCTAACTGATGAGTATCTTCAATATCTTCACACAAGAGGGAGAGAGAAATTTTTAGGTGGCTATATAGGGGTCTTCCTTAGTCAGACCCCGTTTTGGTGTTCCCACCTCCATGGATAGCTAAATAGATAGAGAGAAAAGTAGAAATGAAGTAAAGAGCACTAAAGCACTACAAAATAGTGTTATGCTACTCAACCAATTAATAGTGGAGAGGAGTGAAAGCTTACCACCTCCACCAAGAGCACTCAAGGTTGCTTGGGGGAGAAAATGAGAGGAACTCAGGCCTTTGCTGCCATGGTGTTTTGTTCCACACTTTCTCTACTGAAGTGGTGGAGTGTTGATGTTGTTGTGAAGTGTAAAGTGTTTGGAGATTCAAGAGATGGTGAAGAAGCTACTTAGAGCTTGAGAAGAGCTTGTGAAGTTTGTGAATGAAGTGGAGAAGCTCTTAGAGAGATGTGGAGGGATGTGTAGGAGATGGAAGAAGACCTGAAGAGATGGTAGAAGAGATGAAATTCTTGTTCAAGGGATGAATATGAAGGAGAGAAAATAGAAACGGCTATTTTTAGGTTGGTCGGCTAAGGAGGGCATTACAAATCAACCTCCAATGGGAAGTGTAATGCCTCTATAGGCTCCAAATGTGGGAATTTGTCAAGGGCGTAAGCGTGTCATGCAGATGTATGTGCACCGCATGGGCGTCCCTAATAGAAACAACTCTATCGACGCTCAAAACAGGCACCAAGTGTGATGCAAACAACGGGCTTAGGTGGAATTAAGCCTTTGATCTTGGTTTTCTAAAGTGGATAAAGGAAAAAAGGGGATTTTCACATGGGGTGAAAATTCTCCCTTATACATTTGTCCCCCACTTTAGTGAGCATGAACACTGATGAGTGCTCAGTAAAGTAGATCAAGAAAGAGTAGAGTTAGAAAAGTATACCTGAACCGTTGAGGAAGCAGTACTCGGTCTAGCGTACCTAAAGGTGCAGGAGAAGCGAAAGACTCCATAGTTGCTCAGAACTATGAAGTTAAAATAACAAAGCATCTTACAAGCCTGTGGACTTGCAAGGAGGCAACCCCCAATATCTCTCACATGGAGGAAGCCCAAAGGAAGTAGACTCCACAGAGGCAGGAAGCAGTGACACGTCTACCCGTAGATAGAACATGTCAAAAGTGGTGACACATCTACCCGCAGATAGAACATGTCAAAAGTGGTGACATGTCCTACAGATAGAACATGTCAAAAGCGGTGACACATCTACCTACAAATAGAACATGTCAAAAAGTGGCGACATGTCTACCCACAAATAGAACATGTCAAAAATAGCGACACGTCTACCTGTAGATAGAACATGCCAAAAGCTGTCAGTCACGCAAACAATAAAACTTTCAAAGGGGTCCCTTAGGAACCCTTCAAAAGGAGAGGGATCCACTCAAGGGATGTGTTGTTTGAAAGGTTCATGAGGTCTAGTTGGGTTTCCCCCAAGCTAGACGTGGAGATATGAAATAGGTCTAGTCGGGCTGCCCCTAACATATAGGGGAGGAGAACCATGCAAGGATATAGGATGGAGGTAAACCTCGATATCACTTTTCAAGAAAAGAAAAGGAAGGATCCTCAATCAAATGGGATTTTGATGGCACTTGAATCAAGAAGTTGTTGAATTTTTTCCTTTAAGGCTTTACACTCACTAGTGGAATGGCCAAGCACTCAATGGTATGCACAGAAGGAATGTTTTCCTTCATCATGTTTATGAAGTTTATTACATGTGGGAGAAGGAAGAGTGATTAAGCGGTCTTTTAGAAGCCACAACAAAATATGCTCTTGCTTAGACAAAGAATGAGGAGTAGAAAGCAAACCTTTCTCTTGTGGAGAAAAGTTTGACTGCTCGCAAGAAGGAGATATGGAGATAGAAGAAAAGGGAAGACGATATCCATAGAGAGTGTTATTCTGACAAGGGGGATCACACTCTCCTATCACTATCAGCCTCTATGATAGGACTACCAGCATTAACCTCCTTAACATAAGTGTGATCATCTTCCTCAAAAGGAGGATCAACACCAATAACATTACAATTATTACTCACAATACCCCGTGATATAGAAGAATGACCATCTTTGATAGCGGGTGTGGGTGATGTTGTCAAAAGTTCTAAGTGGGTCGAGTCAACTTTATATTCCTGGATGAAGGAATCTTTAAAGTGTAAGTGGTGCAGGAGCACCCAAGGCCTTCAAGGAGCTCTTCAAGGATCAGAAGGTTGCAAGGGTCAGGAGGACCTATCCAGTATATCAAAACATCAACTATAATATTTTGAAGCCTATAATGGCTTTTGAAATGGGAAAGAACTTGAAAGTAGTCAACTATCCTGAGGGTTCTGATAAGGATCCTAGGACCAAAATGCTATGTAATTGGGATTATCATGTTATAGGGCTTTAATTAGTAATCTAATGCTTTAAGTAGGTCAAATAAAGTTGGATATTGAAGATCCAATAGTTTTTAGGTGGTAGATTTTAATAAATTTCAAGATTGTAAAATTCAGATTTTTGAATTTCACTTTAGGCGGGAAAAGGAGTTTTAGGTGTTTTAGAGGTAATTATGCAACTTAATCAATCCCAAACAGTTGGATCAGTTGGGGAAAGGATATACAAAGCCAAAATAATCATTTTTATGGAAGGTTGGACGTTGGGAGCAAGCATTGTACGGACTGTTTTATGGAAATAGTGAAAAAACACAGTTTTTGGCACTTTTATGGTGTTTTTTTGTTAAATACTTGATCTCTATTGAATCTATGTCTAGTAGGATGCTTTAGGAGTTTGTGTTTACATATTTTAACAACATTGAAGGTTCTAAAAGTAGTGATAATTAATTTCTTTGCATTTTATATTGACTGTCCTAAAAAAGAACACAGAATTTACACTAGTTTGAGGGTTTTTCATGGATAAATGATCCATTTCATGGGATTTTATGACTGTATCTTGTGAAATGGATCATATTTAACATGTACCATACTGGAATAACAATATAAAGTGCAGGAAAGAAGAATCAAATGGTGTACACCAAGATTTCATTGTGAAAAATGCTTGAAGATGGAGGCTAGGGTGTAGCAGCAGAAGATCTGCCTTAATGAGGGGAATTTTTTTGAGTTTGGATCGACTAAATATGTTTTCCTAATGGTGTATAGTCAATGAGAAAGTTATGGAAGTGATTGGAAGGTTAGTTTTCAAGAAACCCTAGTTTTTGAGGCAAGTTGAGGAGGGGTTTGTGCTGGAGCCTGTTAGAGGTGTCATAGAGGTCTAAAAACTTGGATTCCTTGTTTTTGAGTCATTTTAGGAGACTACTGAAAGTTTCATGGTTAGGGGTTGAGTTTAAAGAGGGGTTTCTTTGAAAAAGAGGGCTAATTAGGCCTAAATTTGAGGAAACAATAAATTTTTGATTGGTCTGCTCCAAAACAAGTGCCATCAAGAATCTAGTATATTATGTATCATCACAAACCACATCTGGTTCAATCATTATTTTGGAGGTTCCTTTGGAAATTTTGAGTGCAAAGTCAAAAATCCTTCGCTAGAGGCCTAGTTGGGCTAGTAGCCTAGTTAAGGTGAAAATTTGGTTTTGTGTCTAAGTCAAAGGGTTGGGCTTTGAAATCATTCAAAAAAAATTTGTTTGGGTCTCTTAAGAGTGTTCCTATGGTTTGGGTCCATAGGGAAATCAAATAAGTCATTTGGTGCATTATTGAGGCCTTATCTCCATACTGGTGCCTAGTTGGAAGGTTGAGAGTGAATCATTATTAGCCTTAAAAATTTTTGTTTCTTTCAAAGTCCCTAACCCTCTGCATCAGTAAGGAACCCCAATCATCACCAAGACATGCATTCTTTTGAGAAGAGGTAGAGGGAGAAAACTTGATATTTCTTGCTTTAGAAGGACCTTCCTTGGGGGCATCTATCTTGATAGTATCCTCTATAGAAGATGCTACTAGAGTAAACATCAAAACATTGGAAGATACTGAAGGAATAAGAGTAGGCACAACCAAAACCTGACTAGCAGCTTCCATCTCACATAAGTACATAGCATCAAGGTCGGCCTTGACTGTGACTGATTTATTATTATAGAGGAACTTAGTAGATTTATTCAAGGTAGATGGGACTGCACCCATAGCATGAAGCCACAGTCTACCAAGAAGGAGATTATATGGTAACTTTTCAGGCATAACATATATAAGAGTAGGTATGGTAACGGGTCCAAGCTATAAAGGTAACACTATTGTACCTAGAGCTTGTTGCACAACATTATTGAACCCACGAATAACAACAGAAGAAGCATTAATAGAAGATGAGTCAATATTAATTTTAGGCAATAAATCAATACTACACACATTAAGCGATGAGCCAACATCAATGAGAGTACATCTAATGCCAATTTTATTAATGTTAACTATAATCATTAGAGGGTTCGCTTGCTTCTATACTTCCAGAGATGGGATCTCTTATAGATAGAACGTGATATTTGGCGAATCCACACGAATATACGCCATCAACACATTAGCATCTTTTGGAATAGCAGAAGAGGGAAAGAGGATCTTTTGCAAGGCTTCTTGAAGCATACCTTGATAAACCAGAGCAGACTGAAGCAAGTCCCATGGTGAGATCTTATTCGAAGTGACCTGAGGTTGCTCAACAAGATCGTTATCACTAGGTGCTTTAGTTGTAGGCTTAGGTGCTTGAGGAAGGCTTGGTTGTTTATTCATTCTATTCTCATAAGTATGGGCCACTGTTGTATTAGAGGGAGCCATAGAGAGATAAGGAGAGTCACTATCAAATGGAACACCATTAATAGAACAAACCCTTTTAGAAGAAGGACTAGCTAGAGTCGCGTAAATAATCAGTCTCTTTTTCCTTTGAGAGGTAGTAGAGACACAGACTACATTTACAGAATCGTCACAACTAGTAGAACAATTACTTGAATACATATTCTCAGCATCAATCCAAACAAGATCAAATCTGGAATAGTCATTTGAAGGAACATTATTGACATCGATCCAGGGAGAATCAGATGTGGAAGGAAGTTCATTGTTTGCTAATGCACCATCTCTAGAAGAGAGTGCATTAGAACAAAGATGAGATTCATCATTCATGAATGCATCATCTCTAGAAGAGATTGCATTGGAATGAGGAAGAGATTCATCATTCACAAATGCATCATCTCTAGAAGAGAGTGCATTGGAATGAGGAAGAGATTTTTCATTCACAAATGCATCATCTCTAGAAGAGAGTGCACTAGAATGAAGAGAAGGTAGAGTAACATTTAGGAAAGTATTAATGATTTCATCTTCTTGCAACAAAATATCCTCTAAAACAAGAGGACTTTCTTGAGAAGGATCAAAGATATCAAGTGACATAAGCAAAGCCAAGTCACCATCACATGCATGAAATGGAATATCATTAACATTTTTAACAAAATCAGATACTGAACTAATAAAAGAAGATATTAAATCCATTACAATTTTTTTGGTATTTTCTATGTTCTAGTAATTCACATTTTTGGAGGTCTTCAAAGCAGAATTTTGGGTAGAAACTTGCATCAATCCCTAAAATTAAGTTTCCAAAAAACAAGTTCTCTAGGAGACCTTTCCAACAGTGCAAACGGTTCTGAATTCCGAGCACCAAGTCAAAAGTTATGACCCCACCAAGTAGCGGTAAATAAATTCCTAGTTTTTTGAAGAACACTATTCTTCACGTTAGGTTCACCAAAATGTAATATAGGGGGATTCGCTACTCATGAATTCTCTTCATTCAGATAGCCTCATGGGGCGAACCTCCCTATACTACCTCAATCAAATAGCGGCGAGAGTTTCAGAATCCAAAAGAGCAAGTAACTGAGATTTTCTAGACAAACTAACAAGCTCTCAAAAATAGGACAACAGCGCAGTGTGCTAGCATCTCATATAGACCAAAGAATGAGAATGTCTTAGAAAACAGCGAATTGAATGCTTCTATCTGATTGCTAAGAACTTGCAGAATATAGAGAAATAACAGAACATGATAAAGTAACAGAAAGTGATAGAAATGAAATAAAGTAAGGTAGAGAAGATAAGGAGGAGAAAGGAAATACTTACGACCATGCGAGTGATGAAGCTTCTAGCTCATGAGTGTCTTCAATACCTTCACACAAGAGGGAGAGAGAAATTTTTGGGTGGATGTATAGGGGCCTTCCTATGTCAGATCCTGTTTTGGTGTTCCCACCTCCACGAACAGCTAGAAAGATAGAGAGAAAATTTGAAATGAAGTAAAGAGCACTAAAGCACTACAAAATAGTTTTATGCTACTCAACCAAGTAATAGAGGAGAGGAGTGAAAGCTTACCACCTCCACCAAGAGAACTCAAGGCTCATTGGGGGAGAAAATGAGAGAAACTCAAGCCTCTGCTGCCATGGTGTTTTGTTCCACACTTGCTCTACTAAAGTGGTGGAGTGTTGATGTTGTTGATGTGTGTAAAGTGTTTGGAGATTCAAGAGATGGTGAAGAAGCTACTTAGAGCTTGAGAAGAGCTTGTGAATCTTTTGAATGAAGTGGAGAAGCTCTTAGAGAGATGTGAAGGGATGTGTAGAAGATAAAAGAAGATCTAAAGAGATTTGAAGAGATGGTAGAAGAGATGAAATGCTTGTTCAAGGGATGAATATTAAGGAGAGATGAAGAGAAATAGCCATATTCGGTTCAGTCGGATGAGGAGGGTGTTACAAATCAACCCCCAATGGGAAGTGTAATGCCTCTGTAGGCTCTAGATGCAGGAATTTGTTAGGGACGTAAGCACATCGTGTGGACGTCTGTGCACCATGCAAGTGTCCCTGATAGAAACGCCTCCACCGATGCTCAAAATAGGCACCAAGTGTGATGCAAGTAGCGTGCTTAGGTGGAATTAAGCCTTTGATCTTGGTTTTCTAAAGTAGATAAAGGAAAAATGGGGATTTTCACATGGGGTGCAAATTCACTCATGTACACCTTCAAAACACAATCTCACAACTTTTAGAACAAAAAATGATCACCTTAGCTCCCATTAAAACTCTTGATCCTAATAAACCTTTACCTCCAAATTTTAGATCGAATGCTTATCACCATTATCACTGACAAAATGGACATGATATTCAGAACATTGCAAGCATCTTAAACATCTTGTGCAAGACCTCATTCATTCTGATCATCTTTTAGTTGCAAGTGTTAATGATCAAGGAAATAAGTTTGTTGCCCCTCCTAACCAAAATTTTCAAATCTTTACCAACCCCATGCCAAAATATAATATTTCATTTGTCAAAGCTAGTGAAACTTCAAAGAATGATGTGATGAATGTTGAAACAAATGATGAGAACATGATTCAACAAAGTCCTATGGATACCATTGAACAAGGTCCTATGGATAATATTGAAAAAGGTTTGATTGCATTGATTGAAACTCAACCTCATAAGGGCCGAACTAAAAATCCTCTTGACATTGCTTTCCAATTCTAAAGACATCATTAGAAATGTACCTAATGGTCCTCTCTACATATCCGGCCAAATTTATCACAAAACCCACTAATGGGTTATTAATTAATCTTGTTTGTGGAGAAAATGTGATCACTGAGGAATTCCTACTTGTGCATGAGCTCTCTCAAGAAACATGTGATAAACTGAAAGCATGGATAAAGAAACATAACAGTTTTTCTTGCCCTATGATGGGATCAATCACCTTACCTTTACAAATAGGATTGAAAACACTATATGTCTCATTCTCCATCATATCGATGTCGGACCAATTCTGTGTGAAGCTTGGTCAGCCATGGCTATGGTCCATGGAATCCGTCCCATTGATCATGAATAAATGCTTAAAGTTTCCCTTTGAAAATTTGAAATCTTTACTGTGCATCATAATGGTGTTAACCCTTTGTCTTCTTGTGGAAAATTTTCATTAGATTTCTTTTGGCCCAAGCCTATGGAACCTATAAAACCCCCAGAAGACTTAATTTTCAAATCCTATTAGAAGTTCAAAGAAAAATACATAGAAAAACTATCCCTTGCAAACACACCTCTACCTCTAACCGAGCCTACCATCATTGACAAAACTATGATTGAACCTAAAGAAATTCCAAACAACTGAAACCAACCTAAGATAGATCCTTTTCCTATTTCCTACAAAAGACCAAGAGATAACAAAAACAATCCTGCCACGCCTCCTAGGATAAAACAACTTTACAAAGTTAAAGAGAAAGTGATTGAAAAACCTCCCATTGCTTGTTCCATTCTTCCCCTTAGGGAAGAAAATAAACCTATGGTTGATAAACTTGATCCTACACAAATGCAACTTAAAAGTCATAATAAAAAAATAGAAGTGCTAGAGAGCATAGGGATAGATGTTGTGCCCTTGCTTGAAGCATAAATGAAGAAACAAACAAAGAAAATCAAGATCCAAACCTGACTGAAGCAATGTACGATGAGTCTCCCTCGCCGCAACAAAAAGATCTTATACTGCAATCGCAATAGGATCCAAACACTTCTTTAGACATTATCATTAGACCTCTTTTCATGATAAATTTATATGATGATGAGGAGATTTCCAAAATTGACACAGAGGTGCATAATGAATTGAATACATTGATTTCCTCTTCTATGAGCTTAAACAATAATTCTCCTAGAAAGAGTTTTGAACTTGGTGATGCTCCTAGTTCGGAACTTGCTATTGTCCCTTTGGCTAGTTGTCTGCCTTTTGTATACGATGCACACGATTGGGATGTAGAAGAACTACTAATAGGTTGACTCGCAAGTGCCTTAATATTCTTTTGTATTATTTTTTTTTCATTTTTCTTTATGTAATTTCATGTGTGTAATGTGATTCAATTAATCTCTCTTTGTGACATTCCTCTATATGTACCTACATTCTTCTCTATTTCGTAAGTATTTTTCATTTTTCTTATTTTTTCCTTTTGGGGATTATGCAAGGCATCAAGACATTCATGTCTCTTCCATGTTGATCCAAAATCTTTTCCTTTATCTTTTCCTTGTCTTGTGTTTTTCTTTTGGGGATGACGTAAGGCGTCAATACATTCATGTCTCTTCCATGTTGACTTGAAAGGTTGTTCTTTTTTTCACTCTCTTTGTGTCATTCTTCCAATTCTATGAGTATTTGGGGAATGATGACATTTTTGATCTCTATAAAAACTTTGTAGCAAGACATACTAACCCCAAATCCATAGATCTCTCATGTGTTTGGATTTTTGTTTTAGGGGCAACCCTTCTTTTCCTTTTGCATGGAATAGCTTTATTTGGAAACATATGACTTGGCATAGGGATTTCCAAATAAGCTCTCATGTCTTCTTTATTGTTAGCATTTATCATAATTTGCTACTTTAAAGTAATTGCTCATAGCATGGTGTTTAGAAATTTCTTTAAAGTGGGGGCATACATTGGCATTATTCTCTTTCAAATCATATTTCATTGTGTAGTCTTCTTACTAAATCCAATACATCTTTCGCTTTGTGGTGACATTGGGTGTGATGTCCTTCTAGAGCATGAGAGGCTTGATGCGATACACTATATCCCCTAAGTTGTGAATCTTATATTCTTTTATTGGTCCTCTCTTGGAGACATTAGGGACAGTGTTCCCTAAGTTAAATACCTTGCATGAACTAAGGAAAACTCCTTTGGATGTTCCCTATATTGCATTTACAATCTCAGTTATATGGCCACCTTGCATAACACACCTTGCATGTTTGTGGAGCCATCTTGTTTTTTCATGAGTTACAAGCATATGAATCTTTTCTTGCCTCATGAAGCTCAAAGTTCATTATTTTGTGGTACCTTATCAAAGTTATCAGGAGGTATAACTTTGGTTTGGTTAGATGGTAAGTTGAACTAAGGCATGAATTTCCCATAAGCCACTTGCTTGGGTGTGTGAGCACATATCAGTCATGTGCATATGTGTCTCACCTCTTTGGATACTCACCCAATAGATAACTTTAAGTTCCATTTCCTTAGATTGAGTGTGCATTGTTGGACAAATAGCTTAGATCTTATCCACAACATCTGGGACAAACGGTCGAAGCTTGATCCACCCCACTTCTTTGTTTAATTTTTTGCTTTTCTTTATATCTTTGGCAGTATATGCTTGTACCTTGATCATGCTCTTTATCATTTACATGAGCATTCTTTTGTGTCTCTATTGGTTTTCTATAGGATCTTGATCATGGGGGCTTGATCATCACTCTTGATCATTGTCATCCTATCTTACTAGCATTGGTACATTTGAACCCCTCTTGATGCAAGTTTGTCTACTTTAGTGTTAGTTTGAAGCAAGTTCCTTCTCTCACTAAAGTGGGGCCTAGATGTAATGATGAAAAATGTACTCCTTTGCATTTTCGCATTTGTTTGGGATCTCCTTGTTAAATTGACCTTAATATGGCCTTGATTTAGTGTTGTAGTGTGTTTAACACATTCACAAATTAGGTCTTGGTCCCTTGTAAACTAAATGGACTTAATGGTGCCTTATTTGAGGTGTTGTAATTTTTTTTACCATACTTTCACTCTAATCTAGGGTTTTCATTATTAATGGGGCTTCTTTATGTCTTATTTGGCCTTATTTTTCATCCATAAGCCTTAATTAATGCATCTTTTTGGGGATAATCCTGACATAAAATAACATCCAATTATAATTCATGTCTTTTTAGGTTGTGTGGCCCATATTTAGTGATCTAGGACTCACACACCACCTTGGGCATATGGGTCCCACCTAGGTTTCGGGGCCCTGACCTGGATTTCACATGAATCTAAGCAATTTTGAAAAATGTGTCCCATAGTTAAGCCTAATGGGACTCATACACCACTTTTGGCATATGAGACCCATGTCACCCAAAATCAAATTTAATTCAAATTCTTGGCAATATTTTATCCTCCTAGATCTGATGTTAGCTTGTAGTTTTGTAATTTCAAGAAATTTAGCATAAACAAGTATAAATACATAGTTATTTCATTCATTTTCTACCTAACAAGTTGAATAAGCATCCTTATAGCAAATTTGAGTTCACAAGAGCATTCAAGTGTTTACAAGAGCATTCAAGAGTTGTTTATCAAGTATTTAGGAGCATTATTCAAGCATCAAGCATCATGTCAAATTCATCATGCATCATGTTTTTTTTGAGCTAACAATTTTTTGATGTAGGGTTTCATGATTCAAGCAAGTGTTTAATTCAAGATCTATCACATTCAAGCAAAATTCAAGATCTACATCCATTGGAGCCATCTCATACATGTTTGCATCACTTTATTGCTAGGGTTTGGTGTGTTGTAACATTGCATGTTGTTCATTCATCATTCCTTCATTCCATTTTATTTCATTACAAGGTTTGATTACCAAAAAGAGGTTTGACCAAGGAAAACCCCTTTCCACTAACAAAATAACTTTTATCCTTCTCTTTAGTGTGTGATTTCCAAAACTAGGTTGAAGACATATTGAAGAGAAATTTTGGAGAAATTTTTCAAGCTATTCAAAGTTGTCAAAGTGGTCACATCATGAACATCATCATTGAAGGACATCTACAGTGCAAAATTCAATAATTCAAACCTAAAGATCAGGTTGAGAAGATTAAGCAGGGATTGAAGAGCATATTCATGTCTTGATTTTCCAAAAAATTAAAATTTGAATAATACACTACTTTTGGCGTATGAGTCCCAATTATGTGAAATTTCTAAATTTTAGGTGTTTTAAACATATATTTTCCAGATTCATGCTCCTACATACAAACCCTAATCTTGGACTAAATCGCCCAGACTGGTGTATGAGTCCCAACAAGCATTATTTTCAACATATTCAAAATTTCACATCTTCAATCAAGCTCTCATAGGTTTTGAGTTGCACACCTATGATCTCTCAAGTTTTTGTTTTGATATACATGCATTTCTAGGTCATTTAATGAAGTTTTACATTGCATTAGGTTTCAATGTTAGATCTTGCATATCATTATTCTTCCCAATCCCTAGCTTGGTGGTGAACCCCTCTTTAGTCATTAATCATACCCTAGAACACCCTTATTGCAGATCTCTTTCTATCATTTCATCACTAGGCTTGATCTCTAGGGTTTTCTTGAATGTAACGATTGTGAATTAGGAGGATTCCATATCCCCTTGTGTGTTCCATCTTCCAAAATGGTGGGACCTTATTTCCACCTTTACAGATATATCCTAATACTCATTAATAATGTTGCATAACACAATTTGGCAACGTTTGAGTCCTAGGATAGTGACTCAGGACCCATTTTCCACTTGGCGAATGGGTCCTCACTATGTCCTAGGACTCCCCTTTTACATGTTATTTCACCTCCCCGAAACTTGGTCCTAGTGAACTATGCTAGGACCTATTCACCCAAGGTGGTGAATGGGTCCTCCTTAACTAAGGATACCCCTTTTTGAACTTATTTGTGGTAGGATTTTAGTGATTTTGAATCTTAGATTTGATGTCAGCTTGTGTTATTTGAATTTTAGGTTTAAATATTAAGATAAGTATAATATAAGGCTAATTCACCTAGTTTCATAACAAGAACTTTATGCAAGAATTATAAGAGTTTACAAGAGTATTAGAGAGCATTCTAGAGAATTTCAAAGGTGTTCAAAGGAAGATTATCAAGGTTTTATTGCAGAAATAAAAAATTATTGTATCATGTCAAAGATTTATTGCATCATGCATGTAATTGCACTTATGTGTTGAAGTAGTATTGAAGATCCATTTGCAAGCGTTGTTTCATATCCAATTCAAGATCAAGATATATATACATTCCTTATGGCTACTTCATGTTAGATTGTTGATTTACATTACAAGACTTCATTCAAGGTATCATTGTTTCATGTTTATGTTTCATTGTTTCATCACAAGGTTTAAATACCTAAATGGGGTTTGACCAAGGAAAACCCCTATTCCCTAAAAATCAACAATTTTTCTTCTCTCTTGTTGTGTGATTATAGGTTTTAGATTGAAGATCAAGTGGAGAACAAGATTGGAACAAAAAATTTCAAGTTGTAAAGTTACAAAAGTTGTCATCTATCTTGCAAGATCACGATAACAAGGCTAAAAAATTTATTTCTAACTTTCAGGAGTCAAACACTTAACATTTGGGAGTGAAAATTTTGAAGAACAAAACCCAGAAATTAGTTTTCAGAAGCTCTAACAGGGACCCATTCACCACTGGGCGAATGAGTCTTCAGTGAGCCCTGAAACAACACCTTTTCTGCAAGGTACACATTATTTCAACATCCTAAAACCTCTCTTATTGTTGTTATAATAGTTAGGTTTGGTTTGTGATATTTATTTGCATCATATATTACACATAATTATATGTTTCATAGAAAAAACTAGTGGCTTATCATCTTGATAAACCCTATTTTTCAATTAAACATATGGTAAACCTGGCGTGATTACCAGAATACGACTTGTAGTCGTGATGTAAAAAATCCCCCTAGCCATCCTAAAAAGTCTGAATCCACAACTCAAACTGGTTACCAACCTTTCAAGAAGTAGAATAGGGGATTTTTAAAAATTAATTCCCCTCAACAAAGTCAACGAACTAACAACCAAGTGGTTGTTATAAAGACAAAAAATTCATATGACTTTGCAGATAGGAATAGAAATTTCACTCCTTTACCCAATACCTTCATAATATCATGTTGCAGCTTATTGAAAATAATATTCTTATCTTACCTCGTGGTAGAGAATGTGATCCTAATATACCATTACCTGTAGGCTTTCGACAAAACTCTTATTTCCATTACCACCAACAAAATGGACATGGTACATAATATTGTAAGCATATTATGCATCTTGTGCAAGACCTTATTGACAATAATCAACTGCAAATTGGAGGTGTGAATGATCAAGTTAATAAGCTCATAGTCCCTCCTAACCAAAATTTATGAATCTTTACAAATCTCATGCTGAAGCACACTATTTCATTTGTAAAAGCTAGTGAAACAAAGAATGATGTGATGAATGTTGACATGGATGATGAAAATATAAAAGATGAAATTGTAAATGAATCAGTTGAAGTGGTTGTATTTATCAAAGCTAAACCTCATAAGGGCTCAACCAAAAGACCTCTTGATATTGCTTTTTCACAAAATGACATACTTTAAAAACATGCACCGAATGGTCCTCTTTACATAGCTAAAAGAATCAATAACAAGCCTACTAATGGGATATTAATTGATCTTGTCTATGGAGAGAATTTGATCACCAAAGAATTCCTATTTGTGTATGAACTCTATCAAGATACATATGAAAAACTGAAAGCGTGGATCAAGACACATAATAGTTTGCTTGTCTTATGATGGGCTCAATAGATCTCCCTTTGAATGTTGGACCAAAAACATTAAACGTCTCAATCACCATCATCCAACAATTGGACCAATTTTGTGTGAAGTTAGGCTACCCATGGCTTCACTCCATGAATGTCATCCCTTTAGCTATGCATAATTTTTTAAATTTTCCCTTTGGAAATGATATCTTTACTATGCATCATAATGGGTTTAATCATGTGTCTTTCTGAGGGAACTTTTCATTTTATTTCTTTTGGCCTAAGCCTATTGAACCTATTAGATCTCATGAGGAATTATTTTTCAAATCCTATCAAAAGTTCAAGGAAAAGTGTATAGTAGAATTATCCCTTAGAAACATGCCTCAGCCCTCCATTGAGCCACCTATCCTTAACAAAACAATGGTTGAATTGAAAGCCCTTCCAAACATCCAAGAGAATCCTATGAAAAACTCTTTTTTGATTTCCTATAAGAGACCATGTGATAACCAAAACAATCCCGGTGTTCCTCCTAAAATCAAAAAAGTTTACAAAGCCAAAGAGAAAGTGGTTGAAAAACCTCTCATGGTTCCTTCCATTCCTCCCCTTAAGGAAGAGAAGAAACTTATGATTGACAAACCCACTCCTACACAAACAAAAATTGAAAATAGATTGAAATAAAATTTAAGTGTTGTACAACATAGGCATAGACATCATACTATTGCTCATATGTTACAAACTCATGAAAACAAGAACAACATAGAAAATCAAAATACAAACTTACCTGAAGCAATGCATGATGATTCTATACCTTCGCTGCAACATAGACAAGAAACTTCAAGAGAAATTGTCATTCAACCTACCATTGTGATAAATCTAGATGATGACATTGACATTACAAAAATTGATGAAAAAGTGTATAGTGAATTGAATATATCGTTTTCCTCTTCTATGAGCTTAAATGATAAATCTCCTAAAAAGAGTGTTGAACTTGGTGCTTCCCCTAGTTTGGCACTTGTCGTTATCCCGTTGGTGAGTTGTTCATCTTCTATTTATACCAATCGAGATTGGGATGTGGATGACCTATGATAGGTTGACTTGCAAGTGCCTTACTACTCTTTTTTCCTTTTCATGTTTTTTCATGTGATTGCATGTGCATAATGTGATCCCCCATGATGTTTTGTTTGATGTATCTCTCTCTTTTTGTGCATTCCTCTATATATATCTACACTCTTCTCTATGTCATAAACATCTTATCTTGTCTTGTATTTTCCTTTTGGGGATGATGTAAGGCATCAAGACATTTAGGTCTCTTCCATGTTGACCTGAAGATATAAATGCAAGAAAATTTAAGTTGTAAGAAGTGTGAGAGGGTGTGGAGATGTGTGAAGATCAATTGAAGCAGTGAGTTGTGAAAAGAAAATGGAAATGAGCTTTAATTCCTTAATCAACAGAGTGTATTGTTGACAAATGTTGTATTTCTATATCCTTCATTGTATTCTTCTCTGAGATAGTGAATCTCATCAGGTCCTTGTAATTTACAAAATCTTGTCCTAGGTTTGTGCACCTTAGTACTACAAGTTCCTTATATCTTCCCCTAAGGTTGTGTACCTTAGCCTGCAAGTCCATTGGTAGTGAGCCTTGAATTGTAATTCTATAAGTAGTGATCTTCTATATTGCAATTTAACTCTCACCATGTTTATTCCCTTCTTCAATTTTCCATGTAAATTTGGTGCTATCTTCTACATGTGTGTTCATTGTCATATCTTTCACTGCTATTAATTTGAATAATTTTTGCAAATATGGTTAAGGGTTTTTGATCTTTTCAATATATTGATTTTGTATATTTCTGAAGGGTTTAAGTTTTTGTAGATGCTGATTCACCCCCCTTCTCAATACTTGGGTCTATTCAATAATTGGTATCAGAGTCATGTTCCTTTGAAAAATCTTAACCTCTTGAGGAAAGGTCTGGGATGGCACATGATGGAACTTACAAAGGTCCTAGGTTTGATGGGAAAAATTATACCTTTAAGAAGTTGACAATGGAAGGCCATCTAAACTATCTAGGGTTTGGTGTTTGGTAATCTATGAAGGATGGTTATAATGCTCTAGTTGCTCCTCCTACAAATCTAGTTGAGATCAAGTGGTATGATAAAAAAGTCCAAGGATAAGAATGTTATCTTGTGTGGATTATCTAATTTAGAACTTTTGAAGGTGATGAATTTATTCTTTTGCTAAGGAAGCATAGGGAAAACTTAGCATCATCTATGAAGGAGACAATAAAGTAAAGCAAGCCAAGATGTAAAATTTTAAGAGCATATTTGAGACTCTAAGGATGATAGAGGATGAAGATATTGCTAGTTATATGCTCTGGGTGGATGAAGTTATTATTGGCATTAGAGCTCTTGGTGGAGAAGTAAAAGAAGATGAGATTGTGAAGAAGGTTCTGAGATATCTCCCTAAATCTTACATCCATGAGGTGTATTCTATTGAATAATCTAAGGACTTGGATCTTTGTTTAGTAGATGAAATATTTAGTTCTCTCACAGCCTTTAAAATGAGAGAATTTGACAAAGATGTTCAAGAAAAGGAAGCTACATACAAAACCAATAAAAAGATAGAGGATGAAACAACTAATTAGGATAATGACTTTGATGAGATTGAAGAAAAATTTATGAGAAGATTGAATAAAGGCACCAACAAATACAAAGTTAAGTTACCCTTTTTAAGTGTTTCAATTGTTGGAGGATTGGTCATTTTGCATCTAAGTGTGCTTATAAAGAATTATATTCAATAGTAACAAAAAGGATAAGTTCAAAATAGGTTTCTATTCTAAGGAAAGTATTTTTCATTTAGAAGATGAGGATGATAATTCAAATGATGAAACCCTATTCATGGCTATGAAAGAAAAAAAGGGTGATATAGGAAAATGTAAGAAGATTGGTACTTTTTACGATGACAAAAATAATGAAATGTCCATGGATGTGTGGACTACCTTTCATGAAAAAGAAGAAACAAATGTTTGGGTGATTGATAGTGGTTGTTCTAACCACATGACTAGTGACAAGAGAAGGTTCATTATTATTAAGAAGGTTAAATATGGAGTTGTTAAGTTTGGTGGTGATGATTCAGCACAAAATTATGGGAAGGGTGCTATAGCAATTGATGGAAAGAGAAGAACTGATGATTTCTGCTATGTCAAATGTCTAAAGAATAATCTTCTCAATATCAATCAGATGTGCAACAAAGGATACAATCTTACATTCCATGCCAATGGTTGTAAAATCAAGAAGCAGGGGTCTGGAAGATTAGTTGTATAATACCTACAAGTACAAATAGAAATGTCTATCATATAAAGGAGGAAAATGGAAGAAAATGTTTACTTACTCAGTTTGGTGAGTGTTGGATGTGGTACAAAAGAATGGGGCACATCAAATTTGAAAATATGGTAAAGATTAGTACTACTCATGTAGTGAGAGACATGCCTAAGATAACTAATCCTACAAAAAAAATATGCAAAGAGTGTCAAATGGGAAATAAAATAAAGAAAAGTTTCAAGAGCAAGGAGTGCTCTTCTACAATGTCATTGGAGTTGATTCACACTAACTTGGGTGGACCTACAAGAATGAGGAGTCAATAAGGTTAAATTTATTTCATGTTACTTATTGATGTTTATACTAGAATGACCTGGGTTACATTTCTAAGAGATAAATTCGAAGATTTTGATAAGTTCAAAATCTTGAAATCAAAATTTGAGAATGAAATGGATGTTAAGATCAAGTGCTTAAGGTCAGATAGAGGAGGTGAATTTACTTCCAATGAATTTGATTTTTTTTGTGAAGATCATGGTATTAGGAGAGATCTATCTACTCCTAGAACCCCTCAATAGATTAGGGTAGGGGAAAGAAAGAATAGGACTATACAAGAAATGGCTAGGACTATGTTGAAAGATGTTGATCTACCTAATTTGTATCAAAAGGAAGTAGTTCACACTTATGTCTATTTTATTAACAGAGTACAAATGAGGGTCAATAGCACTAAGATCCCTAATGAGCTATGGTATGGTAGGCCTCCTAATGTTAGATACTTTGGGATCTTTGGCAGAAAATGCTACATCAAAAGAGATGAAGAATACCTTGGAAAAAATTTACTCAATGTTTGACGAAGGGATATTTCCTGGTTACTCTACTAGAAGGAATGCCTACAGATGTAAAAATAAGAGATCAGGAAAGATGATTTAATGCACAAATGTTAAGGTAGATGAAGATTTGTGTCATATATCACAAGAGCTAGAGGTTTGCAAATTTGATATTTCTCCCTACATTGGAGAAGAAGAAGAAGAAGAGAAAGAAGAGAAGGAACCAGAACCAATGAAAGCTCCTAAGACTCTAGGAGAAGGTTTACAAAATCAAGTGAGCATGTAACTTTTTATTTACTATCTAAGAGCCTAAGAACTTTGTTGATGCTAGAAAAGATAATGGTTGGATAAAGGAAATGGAAAAGGAATTGAATTAGATAGAAAATAATCAATCATGGGAATTGGTTCCCAAATCAGCTGATAAGAATATGATAGGAACAAAGTGGATATTCTAGAAAAAACTAAATGAAGATGGTGAATTTGTGAGGAACAAATCCAGATTGGTATGCAAGGGTTATTCAAAACTAGAAGGTATTAATTTTGAGGAGAATTCTTGTTTGCATTGAGTTTGTTTGTTGGAATTAGATTGCCATTGATATCAACTCATGGTATACAAACCATTGTATGCAGCTACAATAACAAGCATAGCTATATAGGAAGTTCACAGTAACAAGAAATTCGTGCTACAAGAACCTTATAGTTTGCAGCTACAATAGTGTGCAGTTCATGGTATAGAAACCTCACACCAACAGGAACTTCATAGCGACAAAACCTTAATAGCTCAAATCAAAGTCAACAGTGATCAATATTTAAATATGCAAAAAGACAACTTTACAACTTGGACCAATGAAAGAATAATGATTTGGCATATATGTGGCAAAAAGTTTGTGGAATGATGATGAGCTAGTAATAACTTGGTGAATATGTAGAGATTTGGTTGATTACCTCTTTGTTTATTTTCTAGCCTAGTTTTGTGTGGCTAAAGGAGATTGGTTTTGTTATGTCATTGCTTAGATGTTATGACAAGAAAAGGTAACGTGCAGATTTGAGGACTGGAAATAAATTTTCTTATTTATTTTTATTCAACATGAGGTATGGCAGTTTAAACCCTAAATAGATGTACATTGATTTTTGTCTTCTCTTCCATTCAGCAAGGCGGTTATGTATGTTTGATGCATATCATATTTTAATAAGATTTTATAATCCTTTTTCTTGTGTCTTCAAGTTGCTTTGGCATGGTTCGAATAGAATCAGATTTGTTTATTCTTTGCTTAGTGATGAATTTTCTTTCTATAGCAGCACTTAGTGAAAATATTTTTAAATCTATGTTCTGAATAACTTACCTCTTGTTGAGTTTGTTCGGTTGATGGTGATACCCTAGATAAGATTTCTTATTTATTGTGGGTTCGATATTGAAATCAGATTTGCAAGTTGTTGTCAAACTTGGAAAATCAAATAATCGATGCTACAAAAATCTAATATTTGTTTTGATTAAAAATAAGGAAGAGGCACTTTTAATTAATGGCAGCTAGTCTAAAAAGAAGAAGCAACATCAAACCATTTAGTTGCTCAAGAAGAGCATTAAATACTTGCAAATGGAATAACTGGAAGAGAATAAGATTTCAGTTTTTAAATGTTTTGTAGAAAGTTGCTACAAGAATATCAAAATCTGCAGAAGATTGCTACAGGAATGTCCAAATGTTACTAACATAAAATTGCAAAAATATTTGTTTGAAGTTAGGGCTACGAAATTTCATTGATCTATAGCAGTAGTATATAAAAAATGGTTTTATTCATTTTCTATAACCTTTTTAAGAAAGTCTAAGTGTGTGTGTGTGTGGAGAGAGAAGAGAGAGGGTATAAGTGGAGAAAAAGAGTGAAGATAGCTTTGTAACAATAGAGTATGCATTTCTGAGTGTTGAATGTTTTATTTTCTATAGACGTGTGTGAAGGAATGTGTTAAGTCTTTGAAGAGATTTAATATGTTTATGTAGAGGAGATCATAGAGGTTGATGTGAAGTTCAAATCTAGAACAGAAAAGATGCAATATAGAATACTTGTAGAGTTAGTGATTAAAGACTAGTGGTTGTTTGAGGATAGAAAATCATCAAAGTCTTCATAAGTGCAGAAATCTATATGAGTTACAAAATTTCATTTGTAACATGATACTAAAATTGTAATTAGAAACCTCTTATTGTGTAATCATCTGAGTGGGTGCTCAGATTAGGGGTAGAATCTTCTTTGAGTTGGTGCTCATGAATCTAGAATTGGTGTTCCTTTGAGTTGGTGCTCATAAACTTGGAATTCGTATTCCTTTGGGTTGGTTCCCATACATTGTAACAAAAAAAAAAATATTTGTGAGGCTGGATTAGAGCAGTAGCCTCTAGCAACTATTCTCACCAAGGTTCTTTTTCCATCTTTGGTTTTTCCTCTTATATCTTGTGTTGTGGGATGCATTTTGTGTGTTTGGTTTAGTTACCTTTCTTTTTCTCCTAGTTTATGCTATTAGAGTTCATTGTCATTTTTCTTAGAAAGTTAAATTTTGTAGCCCACTCATTCACCCCCCCACCCTCTCAGTGGTCTTTTTGTTCCTTCACTTTTCCTCTAGTATCTAGAATGAAGGAAATAAGGATGTTTCTTACTTTTGATGCTCACAAAAATTTCAATTTCTATCAAATTGATGTCAAGTTAGCCTTCTTGAATGGCGATCTAGAGGAAGAGGTATACATTGAGCAACCAGATGGTTTTTGGAGTTATCAAAAGATTCAAGCATGGTATGAAAAATCAAGAAATATTTGTATGGACTCAAGAGAGCTCCTAGAGCTTGGTATACTTGGTTGGATAAGTACTTCAACTAGGATTCACGAAAGGTACTATAGATAATAATCTTTGCATTAAGATTGAGGAAGACAAGTTGTTGATTATTGTTGTATATGTTGATGACATCATCTTTGGTCGAGATGATGATATGTGTAAGAGGTTTGTAGAAGATATTAAGAAAGAGTTTGAGATGTCTATGATTGGTTAGTTATATTTCTTCCTTGGGCTTCAAATTGTTCAACTAGATCATGGTATCTTTATTTCTCAAGCTAAGTGTGTTAAAGAGATGTTGAAGAAGTTTGGCATGGAGGTTTCCGAACCAATCAATACCTCTATGGTTACTGGTTATCATTTGAGAAAAACTAATGAGTCTCTTGAGGTTGATTAGACTCTTTATAGGTCTATGATTGGAGTTTTTTTGTACTTGACTTCTTCTAGACCTAATATTATGCATGCAATATGTTTGGTTTCCAAATTTCAAGATAATCCTAATAAAACTCAGGAGAAAGAAGTGAAAATAATATTTAGACAATTGAAGGGAACTCTGGATTATTGTTTGTGGTATAAGAAGGATGAAATTTTTTCTTTGAGTGCTTATACTAATGTTGATTAGGTAGACTGTGTGCATGACCAAAGAAGCACAAGTGGAACTGCATTTTCTTGGGAGACAAATTGGTCTCTTGTTGCAATAAGAAGTAGGACTTAGTTTCCTTATCCACAAAAGAGGTTGAATATATTGTTACAACATCTTGTTGCACTCGGGTGCTTTGGATGAAGCAAACTTTGAAGGACATAAAGGTGTTTTATGATGAACCTATTCCTATATTGTGTGATAATACCAGTGTAAATAATATTTCCAAGAATCTGGTAATGTATTCAAGCATGAAACACATTTCTATCCAGTATCACTTTCTAAGGGAGAAGGTTGGAGAGCAAGAAGTTAGAATGGAGTATGTTCCTACTAAGGATCATATTGCAGATATCTTCACTAAGGTGCTTTCAAAGGATACTTTTGAGTATCTATGGTAGAATTTAGGGGTAATTGCCTCTCCTTCTTGCTAGATGCATAATTGGTTCATCTATCTAGGGGATAATTCAAGATATATTCTTATGCTTCAACTAATGATGGCTTCCTCTCAAGGGGATTTGGTAATGGTTATTGCTAATAGGGGGGGGCTATTAGTTGCTTCAAGAAGGAATGAATTTGCATCAAAGGAGGAGAAGATTGATGAGGAAAAATAATGTGCTCCTTAGGGGGAGCTTGAAGAAAATGTGTAGTTGTTGAGAATGTATAGTTGTTTGAAGAAGAAATGTTGTTGGTCAAAGGGAAATAATGTGCTACTATTTTTAATGTGTAGATGTGTGTGACCCTCTGTCCTTGATGTCAAATGGGGAGAGCACGAGAAGGTGTGTGTTTCCATCAATGCTAAAAGGGGGTATGTTTGGCATTGATTGTCATTGATGTCAACACTTAGGAGATTGTTATGATGTCAACACATGGTGAATATGTTGGCATTGGTTTTCAACACTTGGGAGATTGTTGCATATTTTTGTGAGATTATTGTTTGGCATTGATAGTCATTGGTGTTGTTGTCATTGGTTTCTACAATTATATGTTTTTGATACTCTATGATCATAAGTTCATGGTTGGATGTCATACCTTTGATGTTAATGAGGTTCATGGTTGGATCTCATTCCTTGTTTGATATCAAGAAAATATGTATTGAGTATAGTTGTTGATGTTATCATGATGATATATTAAGATAAGGATTAGAAGTAATTTTGATGGAGAGTTGTTACAGATGGTCTCTAGTATTTTTTATGTTCTCTCATGTTGTTCTTGAGGAAGTATGTGTTGATGCAAGGAATTTCTAGTCTCCACAAGTTGGTGAAAGTTTGTGTTTTAGGAAGATGCTTTGAAGACAATTTGGGAGAATGCTCTGCATTCCTCTACTATTGAATATATGATCTTATGGTTTAGGATTGAATGTGTTTTTTTTGTACATTTCACTCCTATCTTTTGAATTCATCAAATTTTTTGAGGAGGTTTCTACTATTTGCAATGTGTTGGCAATTTTGTTGGTTATTTTGACTAGTCCAAAAAATGCTCCTCATTTCTTTGCATTGATATTTCTACTCTTGCGACTTGGTGGATATTCTCTTAGTGCTTGTGCAATATCTCAGTTTAGTTTCCATGTAATGAAGTGGTCCACAAGTTGGTTTATTAATTTTTTATCTCTTGGTAGTATCTTCTATGTTTCTAGGATGAATTATTGTGTTGTGGTGGCTTTTTGTGGCATGATAGTGTGAAATAAGTATTTGGAAGTATTGTTTAATGTTAATGGAACATCTCATTGGTGTCCACGTATCAATGTTTTATCTCTTTGGTACTACATATTGCATGTTGAGTTAGTTTTCTAGGAAATTTTTGGTTATCTGGCCAACAAGGCTTGTTATCTTGCTTGTGCCATGAGCTTGGAGGTCTGGGCCAACATATGAAGTTGTGTTAATTTTCATTTGGGTCCTGACCTATCTTGTTGAGAACTATGTTGATTTGATTCAATCATAAGAGTACTTTTGGGTTGAATGGTTATGTGCTACATGTTTCATCATCATGTTTCCTTGTCGATAGACTTGGATTAATGTGTGCCAAAGTGTGAGTTGTTTGGGATAACATTGGAAGATGTAATCAGATTTTTTTGGTCCTCTCTATCTTCTAGATAGGACCACATAATGTTTTTATGGCTGACTTGTTGAAATCATTATTTGTATTCATTATGGTTGACCTAATTGATGTTTTGAGATCTTGTGAAAAATATAAATGGAAGAACATTTTAGTTGCAAGAAGTGTGAGAGGGTGTGGAGATGTGTAAAAATGAATTGAAGCAATGGGTTGTTAAAAGAAAAGGGAAATGAACTTTAATGCCTCATTCAGCAAAGTTTATTGTTGACAAATGTTGTAATTTCATATTCTTTATTGTATTCTACTATGGGATAGTGAATCTCATCAGGTCCTTGTAGTTTATATCTTTCCCTAGGGTTGTGTGCCTCAGTACGACAAGTCCCATGTATCTTGCCATAAGGTTGTGTGCCTTAGCTTGTAATTCCATTGGAAGTAAGGCTTAAATTGTAATTTTGTAAGTAGTTAGCTTCTATATTGTGAGTTAACTCTCACCATGGTTTTTCCATTCTTGTTTTTTCCATGTAAATTTGGTGTTATCTTGTGCATGTGGTGTTCATTGTCATATATTTCGTTGTTGTTGATTTGAATAAGTGTTGTGCATGTAGTTAAGGGTTTTTTATCTTATCAATAGATTGATTTTGCATATTGTTGAAGGGTTTAAGGTCTGAAAGGGTTTAAGTCTTTATAGATAATGATTCACCCCCATCCTCTAAGTATTTGGGTATGTTCAATATTGGTTTGGTATACTCATCATCTTGTATCATGCTTGATTATGTAAATTTTATAATAATGTTATCACTATAATTAAAATTGTATGAACTATCATAGTATATTCTCATCCATGTATTGTTTAGATCCTAGATTATAATTGTAATGGTTATTATGTTTTATTCTTGAATAACTTACATGTGTAGATGGCTAATTCTACTTGAGCATAGATAGTAGATGTTACTATTATAAATTTTAAAAAAAGTGTTTGAGTAATATTTTATTCCATTGATGGGTTGTATATGTTAATTGAAACTTGATGGTGTAGTTGGTGTTCGTCAAACTCTTATTTATATTAATTTATGACCAATATCATGATTGATAATATTTTTATATATTAAATCATTGAATTAAATGTTATTTGAAAATAAAATATTTAGTTAAATTAATCATTGAGTCAAGTTATCATAATGAAAAGAGGCACATTATATATCATGTTTTACTAGCATGTTATATTATATGTGTTAGCCTTGCAAAGAGAAACAATATGTAGTTGAATTCCAAAAACCAAAGTATGGTTCTCAAGTTGGACATTTCAAATAGGGCTTCTTGGGACTTCTTATTTGCTATGTTGGAAAAAATTGGATTTAGTGGGAGATTTCTAAGATTAATTAAGGAGTGTGTCTCTACTACCAGTTATTCTATTCTTTTGGTGTTCCTACTAAGCAATTTACTTATGGAAAAGGGTTAAGACAAGGTGAACTCTTATCACCTTATCTTGTTATAATTGTTAATAAAGTTTTGGGCTGAAATTTCCAAAGGAATTTTGATTGTGATCACTTGCATGGGATTCATGTTGCTTCATCACTGGCTCCTTCTTCCCACCAATAGTTTTTTGATGACACCATTCTATTTGGGTTTACTTCTATCATGGAAGCAACTAACTAGAAGGATAATCTTAACAAGTATGTTGATTCCTCTATCCAATTTGTAAATTATAACAAAAGCAAATTGTATTTCTTTAATAATACTCAATAGGTGAAAGATAGGATTCTAAGAATCCTTGAGTGTTAGGAAGCAGATGTTCTAGATGTTTATCTGGGACTTTTTCTTTAGACTAGGAAACATCCTAACTCATTTTGGAATTGCATCATTGAGAGAATCCAAAGGAAGCTAGCTAGATGGAAGGGAAATTACTCAACCAATCTAGTAAGCTTCAGCTCTTGAAGTCTTCTCTTTAAAACATTCATGGCTATTACCTATCTCTTTTCAAGATGTCAACGTTCATCATAAGGAAGATTGAACAAATTCAAAGGACATTTCTCTAGTCAGGAACAAAAGAGAAATCCCAGATTGCTCTTGTAAATTGGGAGAAAGTGTATTCCCCAAAATAGCTTGGGGGGATAGGAATTAGGAGGTTGAAGGCATTCAATAAGGCCTTGATGAGCAAGATGGGGTGGCTCATGGTCCAAGGAAAGAAATATTGGTCAAGAATCCTTAGTGCTAAATATATGGCTAATGACCCCCCTAGTTGCTTGCTATCTCCCCAAGATTTTCCAACAGGGTCTACCTTTTGGAATAATATCCTCAAAACAAGGAACTTTCTATAGCAATGATCTAGAAGGAAGGTGGGGAATGGGAGAGCTATAAATTTTTGGGATGACATGTGGGGAAATGGTCCTAACCTATCTTCGGTGGCTGAATTATCTCCTCTAAAACAAGATCTCTCACTTCTTGATGGTACTTATATTTATGGATATGTCAACTGGTCTAAGGAGACTCTTAGGTGGAGAAACTTAAGCAGGATGTTCTTGACCTAAGATTAAGAAGAGGTAGAAATGTGCTTCCCCATTTTGAATTGTTCTCTACTCTTAGTTCCCTCTTGGGGGATCACTGCTTGGATGTTCAAGGTGGTGTTGATAATTAGATTTGGTGTGATAACCCCTTAGGGGCCTTCTTGGTTAAATCTTCTTACAACAAATTGGAAGTTTCCCTTTTGGTTGATCAAAATTTTAGTTGGAATATTATCTAGAATGCCAAATTCATCCCAAAAGTCAACTACTTTTGGTGGGCTGCTATACATGGAAGAATCCTCACAATCGATGTTCTCAATAAGAAAGGATTTCAATTTATGAACATATGTGTTATTTGTCTTTCAGCAAAGGAATCTATAAGTCACTTGATCATCTATTTCCCTTTTGCTAAAGAAGTCTAGTCTTTGGCTCTACAAAACCTCCTATCAAATTGGGTGTTTTCGAGGGACCTAAAAGACTATGTGAGCCAATGGAGCTCTAGTCCTTTTTCTCATCCTATAACTAAGGATATTTGGAAGCATCCCCACCTTGGCTTGTTGGCACTTGTGGAAGGAAAGAAATAATAGAATTTTTAGAGAAAAGCATAGGAGCATTGGAGAGGTATTTTATTGCTCAAAGAAAAAAATTATTGAGAACATGAACTCAAAAGTATTTAGCTTCTCAAAAACCATTCCTAATTATATAGACATCAAAACCAAGCAGCTTCGTGGTCTCAATCAGGATTTGACTAAGCTCAACTAGGCCAATATCCTTAGTAGGAAGTTGATTCTATGGAGGCCTCCTCCTGAGGATTGGATCAAACTAAATTTTGGTGGTTGTTCTAAATGAAGTCCAGGAATGGTTGTTGTTGGAGGTATGATAAGAGACCATAAAGGGAGGTGTATTAAAGCTTATGCTAGATGTATAGGACATGCTACCAGTGTCGAAGTGGAGGCTACTACTACCTAGAGAGGTATTAAGAGGCTGAGAGAACTTGGCTTTGACAAAGAAATCATCGAGTGAGATTTTAAATTGATTGTTGACTATCTCAATGGCCTAGTCGAGCCCCCCTAGAAAATCAACAACCTTATTTAGGACTCAAAATGAGGGATTAATTCTAACGAAGGTTTCTTTTTGGCTAGAGAAGTAAACACTATTGTGAATGCAATCTCCAATGAGGGGTTCTCTTATCCCCAGTGGTAGTTCTGGAAGTTTAAACATATTCTGACTCAAATTAAGGAGTGGCTTGCTAAGGACTAGTCGAGAGGGGCCCAATATAATTAATGATGATGCATCTTTTCTCATTGGTTTTTGGATTGCTTCTTTGTCTAAGGGACAGGTTGGTTGTCTCTCGCCCCTTTTTGAATTCGAATTTGAATTTTATCAATTGGATGGTGATGTGTACCAAAAGTAAAAGTCCAACTTGTATGGTAATGTGTATCAAAAGTGATAGAGAGGTGGTGAATAGAGTGGATCTAATGGTGCCAACTTTCTTTCATAATTCAACCATATGTTTCTATATGATTTGGTGAAGAACTAATCATCAAATGATAATGACAAAAAATTTTAAGGGAAATTTTCTTGTGATCTCAGATAAATCTAATAATAATGAAAAGGTTAATACCATCTAGACTCATGCTTATTTCATATGCCTCTGATGGTCAACTATCTTTCCAAAAGATGTTTGTGCTACAAATGAATTTTAATATCCTTTATTATTATGTGTAGTGGATGTATCCACAAGGATTATGGGTATTGGAACAAGATTGTTGTAATCCGGTGAAAGATTTATCAAGCTCTCATCTCTTATTTTACTTTATTTAAAGACCTCTATAGATCTTTCAAGAAGTTTAGTGACTTTAACAGTATTTTGTTGTGGATGCCAGTGCCTCTAATCTTCCACTAAATTCTAGTGAAGCCTATATTATTGCCATAACTGTTTACTTTTTCTCACTATTTCTATAGTGGTGGTTGGTAAAAAAAATCCCTTTCCTCTGCTATTGCATCACTATAAGTGGTCCCAGGAAGTGATTTGAGTTGCTTTCTTGTGTGTCATTGCATCATAATGTGGAGCTTTGGAGGCTCTTTAAAGATTTGAGTGTAGCACCTTTTTTCATGGCCATGAGAGGATTTAATGATGACATAATTGTTAAATTCTACAATTTTTGGAGGGGTGATAGAGTTGAAATTGGTAGTATTGGGTTTGAGGTATCCCCTTAGCTGATTGTTGATGTGATTGGCTTATAGTGTAATGGTCTGAGAGTGGCTAAAATCAGCAACAACAATTATCAAAAGTTTATTGACAGTTTTCTTGAAGGGAAAGAGAATCTTGAGTGGTGCCAAAATGTCCATGATAGGAAATGGCTCCCGACCCCTTATAGGGTGGCCTATGTGCATATCATGAAATATTTTACCTTGGAGGGTAGGTACACAACAATTCACGGGTATCACTTCCCCTTTCTTTTCCATATTCATAGGAAAGAAAAGATTAATATACCCTTTTTTGTTATCCTCTCTCAAATAATGCAAGGCTAAAGGGGCTTTGCATCCCCTTCACCAGAGCCTGATTCAGTGTCTCCATAATTATGCCTCAACCATCACTCCCCTACCTAGCCCATCTTTGGGAAATAACCCTAATGCTAATGTTTTCCATGAGAATCAACCAAAACCCCACCCATTTCCTCCTCTTGGTAGTACTCTTGGTGAGGGAACTTCTTCTATTAAACCTCCTCTTAAAAAACCCTCAGTTGCTCCCTCAGTTTTGAAACAATCTTCTATCAAAGGCCTCCTTATCAAATGGGACTCTATTGTCTAGAATGTGAAAGGTAAGGAAAGTAGCTCTAACCCTTCAGGTAATCCCTTAGGAGCTAAGAGGAAGGGTCTTGACAATGTTAAACCCAAAATAGCTAAAAAAGTTACCATTAAGATAGCATATGTGGATGAACAAGGAAGAAAAGATGACTCTAGCAGTGGGAAGGGTGGAAGAAGGTTGGTTAGGCTCATGGGCCAGTTGGCCAAGGGTTAAAACTAAGCTATAAGAACCTGGAGAATATCTTGAAGATGTGACTCTAGCTCCCATAAATGTTATCAAAAAGGAATTGCCTACGGTCCTAAGTGAAGATCTCTTGGAGGACTAGATGCTTGCAGTGATGAAGATGAAGAGATGGAGGGTGTTGAACAAGAGGTGGTCCAAGATTCAGAGGATAATAAAGATGAAGAGGTTAAGGAAATTGTTAAATAAATTGAGGATGTGGTTATAAAAGTTACATGGATGAGGATGTGTAGGTTAAAGATAGGCTATTTGAATTTTATCTCACTCAATTTTGAGAGATGCAAGATAAAGTGAACAAAATCATGTACAAGGATTTTAATAAGTTAACATCAATCACTCTAAGTATCATGTAGAGGGCTATCTTTGACACAATGAATGGTGCGACCAATGTTAAGAAAGGTCATAGAAAGATGAACTCTTCTAAGGCCGAGGAGATGTGATTGGATGATAGAACTATCGAAGTGATAAAGCAGTGCAACGAGGAGACAAAGCAACTGATCGAGGAATGAAACCTAATCTATAATCCCAAAAATTAATGTGTGTCTACTATGTATTTTTTTGGTTGTTGGGAAATTAGGCTTATATTCCCTCTCATTTATGTTGGTCTAGGCTCTATTTTTTGTTCTTTAGCTATTTGGTTTCCTTTGGGTTCTACTGTTCCATTCTAGTTAGGGTAGTAGTTTTGTTGTGGGGTGTTGGTCTATTTTTTGACCCTATTGTTTTGTGGTGATAGTTATGCTAGCTAGTAAGCCTATTTTTATTCTTTGGTTGGGTTCAGAGGCCCTTCCCCCTACTTTAATTATAAAAAAATGTGTAGTTGAAATTTGTAATAATCAATCTTTTTGTTCTAATTTCAATGATATTAGATCATATGGATTATAATTAGAAACATGTACATGTGAGATGAGACCCACCCCATGGTAATAAATGCAATCATTTTTCAAAAAAAATCACCTATCATCTTAGTAGGGATTTAGCATGTTTAGAGGATCCTTATTATGAGATTATTTTTAAATGAAGATAGAAGCCATGCTTTTCTATCAGTTTATGAGTAGATAAAATCAATGAGATGATATTGTGTAGATGATATTATTCTAGGATTTCCATTACTCTTTCACATTCAATGTATGATATAAATTCTTACGAATATATATTATGCTTTGAACAATGCTATGATTATGGAGTTAAAACATTTTTTGTATTGAGCATTAGACTCTTGTAAGAGTTAAGACCCATCAAGTATGCATGTGTCATGGATGAGGAAAATTAGTATGTTTGTTTCATATCGGGTTATAAATTAAGTGGGTTTTTTTTCTCTCATTCTTATCATTATCTCTACTAGAGAATAATATTTTTTATTAGTGTTTGATTTTTTATATTAGAGGAAATTCTAGCCTCTTATATGTGCATCATGGTAACATTTTTATATGACATTCTTAATTAATTTACTTGTGTTTCTATACTTTATGTATTGGTTTTGTGTACCTTGAGTGTTTTTATTTTCTATCATGGCATATCAAATGCATAGTTAATGTAACTTGTTGTATTTACATTAAAAAAAATCAATGATTTTTTTATTTTAATGTATTTGGTGAAAGATTGGGGTATTATATTTTGTCCCATAGCATGTGTTATAGGATCAAGATATTTAGGTTATGTTTTTGTGTTGGTGCTTGTCTTGGCTACACCCTTCTATAGACATATTGCAAACAATGTGAAAGTATACCAATTCATAAAAGTATTTATTTATTATGTACTATGTAATTGAATAATCAATGAACTAATTATTAGTATTCATTCATACAATTTGTTCGATAACAAAAAGTAGTGCAATGAAAAGAATTTTTTTTTTTTTTTTTTTATAATAGTGGACCACATAATGGTGATAAACATGTATCTCAGCTTAAATGTATTGTTCTTATGATCTTTTATCTTATTTTAATGCATTTTTAGAGTTCATATCCTCCCAAATATAAGAAATATCCAAATCTAATAAAACTTTCTTCCTCTTGAACTAGGTCTTTACTTTCTTACAACTTTAATAATATGTTTACTTGCACAAAAGAATCATGAAAAATATGCAAGTAAATTATTTTCCTATAATCTAATTAATCTTTATTTGTAACTATCATAAGAATAAAACACAGAGGAACATACTTACCATTCATAAATATATATTCTAATCAAATAATGCAATCAATTACACGTAATGATCCCCATATATATATATATATATATATATATAATTTGTAAGCAAATTTTTAATACGAATTAAATAATTTATAATTATATTTTCCAAGTACGTATAAATAAAACCTATTTATAGCCCCCATAAAATAAATTACGACTCACAATATTTAACCACCCTTCACGTTTAGGGTTTCGGATGATATGATAGAAATATTTATGTATTCTATTTCCTTTAAAACACAACTAGAGACTTAAATATTTATACTTTAATATCTGACGAAAATGTATTACCTGTATAAGGAGAAATAGGAGGAGGACATTTCAAAAAAAAAGTCCATTTTTTAAAGACAAAGAACATTTAGAACATTACAGGACACAAGGCACACGTACAATTCCCACATTACAGAAAGAAAGTGCATTTATTGATTGGCTAATTTAGCAAGCGTCCCAAGGATGAAGAAGAAACGAAGAGAAAATCACTAATGCAGGACGGGAGGAATGCTCTGAGCATTCCAGAAAATGTTATTGGGGTCAAATTTGGCTTTGACACGAACCAACCTCTCGAAATTGCCACCGAAATACCTCTCGCCCCATGATTTTGACTGTTCCATGGTAGAGCTTCCATTGGAATGTGGGATGGTGCCCAAGTCCAAATCTAAATAGTTGACATAAGCAGCCCTGGGAGATTTGGAAACGTAAGGAGCCATGTAGTCGTAAAACTTTCGAATCCAAGCCAGAGACTGGCTATCACTGGCGGCGTTGTCCCAGGTAAGTATATACTGAATGTCGTATAAATACCCTGCCCGATGGGGGAAGGGAAGCTGATAAGAGGATATCTCATTCATAACTCCCCCAAGAGGAGCCAGTATCATAATGCTATTGGGCTGCTCTTCCATAATCTTCCATGCTCCTGCTAAGCCTGATGCCGAGATAGGACTCGTCACGAAATCCGACTTTATCTTGAAGTAGCTTTTGGTGGGTAGAAATCTGTTGCGGAGGTCAGCAGAATATCCATTGGAAACGGCAGTATAGGTTACTGAGCCAATCCAATCTGTCTCCTTACAATCGGTGGCGACCAAACCCATCTCCGGGAAGCTCTTATTGACGAGCTTAATGAGTTTATGGAGGGAACCCAAAAACATACCATTCAAGGTAAGTTTTACCTCAGGCTTCCCTCCGAACACTAATGCACGAACATACAGATCCTTGCGGGCGTTTGGTGCAACGTCTTGCCATCGCTGGAGCAGCCGAGTCACATTATCACTTCCCGCCCTGTTTACATTAAACACGGTGACTTTTGGAGGCACTTTGACAAGCCTTATCTGCCAGGCCACAACCACGCCCCAGCTCCCTCCGCCGCCGCCTCGGATGGCCCAGAACACATCTTTTCCCATCCCCTTTCTGTCCACCAGTTTACCATTGGCGTCCACCAGAAGGGCATTTATAACATGGTCTGCAGAGAGACCATATTTCCTGGACAGTAAACCGAGGCCACCTCCGCTAAAATGCCCGCCCACGCCTATTGTTGGGCAGACACCGGCAGGGAAACCGTAGCGCGCAGTTTTGTCCGCAATGGCAGAGTAGAGTTGGCCGACAGTGGCACCGGACTCTACCCAAGCCGTCTTTGATTTCATGTCAACCTCCACCCGATCTAATTTCATGAGATCGATAATGACAAAATTTGGATCCCGGGAAGTGGAGGAGAGGCCCTCGTAGCTGTGCCCTCCGCTGCGCACCACAATCTGCCACCCGCTTTGTATACAGCACTGCACCGACTTTTGCATTTGCTCTTTGCTCTTCGGCACAATCACAGCGTATGGCTTCTGCACGCTCGGTTCCGCATAGCGCAGATTCTGTAGAGAAAAGTTGAGCAGCGAATCGTATTCACCTGGTAAAGAATACCTTTGAACTGTCCAGTTCTTCACCCCGCCTCCGCTCAGACATGAGATGAGTGATTGGGCATTTGCATCCTGTGATGCATATGCGAAGCCTATCACCCCATTTCCACCTCCCAAACTCGCCACCGAAAACAATACAAACAAACTAAAGAGCGCCATGGTAATGCTATGCTTGAAGCTGATCAGTTCAGTTTATCCAATGCAGCCCCTCCTTATTTATAACGTTTTGGACGACTTAGGGTTGGCAGGAAACGAGAGGCCCACTGATATTTTCTGCCGATACGCTCGGAAATCCGCGAGAGATTTAATCAGAACCGATCACGCGTCTTCGCCAACGTTTTTCTCTTTTCACGCGCCCTCAACTCAAGCATTGAATATAAAACTATGGACGTTCCCTCATTGGATGCTCTTTTCCTTCGCTTTTAAAGCTCTCTCCTCTATAACCTAATCATTTCCTATATTACCCTCTTGTTGGCAAAATCTTTGAATGCCAAATGTGTCCTCCTATATAAAATAGACACCTTCCTACCTATAATCATTTAATTTATGATACAAGCTAATTTATATTTATGAGGATACATATTTTAAATAAGTTTACATAAAAAAAAATTAATATGAATTTAATCATTTCAAATAGATCTTTTAATTCGTAAAAAAAATTAGACAATTTTTTATCATTATTATAGTTCAAATACGATACAATTTAATCTTTATTAATAGTTTTTATAGATAGTTTAAATACATCTACTTGAAAGTTAAGATATCTATGTACAAAAATTAATGTAGGAGTCTCAAGATATTTTTGTCAAAGTATCATGTAGATATGTATTTAAGATATCAGTGTCATTTTATTTACTTAATAAACATGTACAAAATAAGAAAGTAGGACATAAAATTATTTTATTTATTTAGAACTTTATTTAAGACACTATAAGTAAATCATAGAGTTATTTTAACAATAAAAAATATTCTATTTTACTACATATACATAGACATAAATTTTAATTTGGAGATTTTTTATTTTTCAATAGTAAATGAGAACTATTTGTTACATATCTTAATGTAAAGTAAAATACACTTTCCTTATGCTTACTCTAGGCTAATCCAAAAAAATGCATACATATAATCACAATTAATCTAGACTAATTAATTAAGTGAGATAAAAATGATATTAAAATAATTTGTACAAGTAGTTGAATAAGAGATATGTAAATAGAAACAAGTATACTTACCTCTATAATATATGCATGCATAAAGACATATGATGACTTGGATTTGATATGCCTCATAATCAAGAGTAGTGACTATCAAGCTACTTATAAACTTAAAACCATAATAATCTCTTGACATTGTTTAGGGATGAGTCTAGAGAACAAGGTTGAATCTATGACCACAAAATTCTTGTAGCCATGAACTTGCATTGTGTGATATGCACACTTGTATTCTTCACACCATCTAATGTGTTGTAACTTATTTTTTGTTTCCCAATATATGTTTCCTATGTTGGCATCCATCCCTATTTTTGTATATTTTTCCTTCCTTTTTTCTTGTTCACCCTATGTCAATTATCAATCTAATATGTTTTCTATTTATTCCAAGCTTTTATCTCAATGATCATTCATGTCATATTATTTTTGTATTCATCTAGAAGTATGTGTGTGTGCATTAGTCTCATATGATTAACAATGGCCAATACAACTAGTCTCCATTATATTAGATAAATTATTCTTAAGGCTTTTTTTCTACCCAACTTATGGCACCTTTCCTCTATTCCATTTTATGGTGCTATGTGTAGATATTATGTCTTCATTTATTCAATTTTTAATTATATTCATGGTGTCCAACAAGTGAATACCTAAATCCTAAATTTATAACTCATGTTGAATTCTAATTTACATTTTCTAGTGTGATCATAATTCATATTATTTGTCTACCATACTATCCCATGGATATTTTCTATTTGGTTGATAATCACTTATTGTCAAAAACCCAAACAAATTGATTTACATATTTTAATCTTTTATTTCTTTACTATACAATCCCTAATAGTCAACACAAAAATTTTACTAGTAGGTAGTTGTTGGCCTCTACTTATCAGTTTCCCATAATTCTTGTAATCTCCACCTTTGATTCCACCCTTTCTGTAATTGACATCTATCATCTAATTCACCTCACCCTACCAAATCATACCTTCATATTGTGAATACATAGTTGGAAAAATATCAAACATGCAACTCTATTTACCTATTTTATGTTATCTATTGAACTCTATTGATTTCCCTTGCACCATTGGATCACACACTACTTATTCAAGATTTACACTTTGTTGTTGGTTCAACCTTACCCATGTTTATAGGTGGTGATTATCTTATGTGTAGATATATCTTATTCAACCACATGTCCCATGGTGGTAGCATGGATCTATAGGGTGATTATGGACAATTTACTCCTATCTAATTATCTCTATGAACATTAGATGGTCATCACCATGTTCTTATATTTATCTATTTTTTCTCTCAACTGAGGTTTACTTACTAGAAATTTGTTACTAGGAACATATTACATCTAGCTACAGTAAGTCTAAAATTATATAGATGTGGCTTATCCTATATTTGGTGATAAGTCATCTTTACATGGTAGCATAATGGTAAGACTAAAAAACTCTAAATACAATAGAATTAAATTTTATATTATGGTTGACATGTGGCATCTCTTTGGTGAGTGTGGTGGGTCCAAAATCTTTCACAAATTCATCATTTATTTTAAGTGTCACAAATATTGTTTTCATTAGTAAATGATTAATGCACTCCTTAAGGCTAATCCAAATGAAATGGTATCTACTTTGAGTTACAGTTTCTATTCATGGCATGTGTAGGCCATGCATGTGGTTGGCTATGATTATGTCAGAGTTCAAAAAAAAAACTTTTCTCACTCATGAATATTTTAATAGTGTTCTCATCATATTTAGAGTTTATTATCTCATGCACTAAAAGAAAATATTCCAGAGAGCTTACTAACTAGTTGTTCAATTCAATGCCTATGTTCTTGTGACTTATGGATATCCCCATATCCTTGGTGGTTGACTATGCATATTTTAGGTCATATGTCTACAATTCATGTCATGCCTTAGCTTGCCCAATTTTGGGACCTTTTTCATAATTGTTGGTAGTGATAAATATCTCACAACCACACATACATGTATTTCATTTTGAATGACATGACAATGCATGTGATCTAAGTGGTTGTAATTTATGCATTAGGTACTCTAAATATATTTTTAATGTTTCTTTATCTTCCATGCTAACTTGGCCATTACTTTATGAAGTTTTATTTCATCATCAATGGATCTAATCCAAGCATCCCCTTGTATGAAATGATAAATCTACAATAAATGCATTTATAAGTTTAAAAATTTTATTTTTTCTCACTTTCATAAATTTATTTCTTAAGTTGTATGTATGCAAGATGATGTTACTCCTCCATACTATACTTCTTTCTATGTTCAAGAAATACAAAGTTTGTTATACATTGAAAATGTCATGTAGATGGATATTTAAGGTTTTAAATAAACTTTGTATGACATCCCACACTCCTCTAATTCTACAAAAAAGAAACTTTTATGACTTACATAGATGAAGAAACTTTTATTCACTTTTCTTGTTATATTTCTTTGTAGAATAAAGGTAGATTTTTATTTTCATGAAAGTGTATTTTTTATCTAATATGGTGTGTTGATCAAGAAAAGTGATTGGGGAGGTTGGCCAATGTTCTATAAAGCTATTTTGATTGATCTCTTATAGTTATCAAATTGAATATAAATTGAATGCTATATACATAAAGATGTAATATGTTTTAAGTGTTGGTCCTTGAACTAATTTATGTTGATATATGTGTCTAGGTATAATCCAGAGCATCAAGTGATGAAAGTCAATATTTTTAGGGGCTAAAAAATATTATGTAAATCATGGGAAGGGATAATTTAAGAATAAAATCTTCTATAATTAAATGTCTCTCTAATAGTTTGTAACTTTTTAGGAGAACCATTGACCCTAGGTAATGGTTATCTCTTGCCATATTTGTTAGCCTCATGTAATAAGAGGTAGATTAGTGTGTAAAAAAGCTCTAATGCATTGAACATTATTTTCTTAAATGGTATTTTATTTTTGCACATGGGTTATTTCAATTTTTGGATAGATCATGTGATACATGTTCAATTCTAGATTGTTGTTCTTTTGATGATTTTATATTGTTAAATAACCTCCCCAAATTCTCAAAACTTATTTGAGTGTCAAGACACAAAGAGATAACAAAGAAAAGGGGAAAGTATAATTTGTTTACATTATTTTCATAGGTTTCTAAATCTTCCTCAAAATCCAATGAGGTTCTCAAAACCATCACAAATACCAACAAGAATGAATGAAATAAATGAAGAAAGAAAATAAGTATGAAGTAAGTAAAAAATTAAATTTCCAATAAAAATAAAAGTTTTTGAAACCTCTTTTGGAGACTAACAAGGATATCACAACCATGTCAAAATTTGACAAGGTTCTCAAAATAGGTTCTATCACTGGAACAATTTTTTCCAATAGGAGATAATAACAATTGGTAGGAAATTAAAAATTTGCATGGAGAGGAGAGCGGGAGTGTGCGCGCAAGGAGGGATTTAAAATTATTGTAGGGGTTTGAATGTTTATTGGTTGCTCTTTTTGAACCCTTGCTTATTTTGTTCAATGGCCTCCCCTATTGTTTTGGAAGAGATATGGTTATGGGAGCTGATTTTCAAGACCCCAGTGTTTTTCAATGATTTTATGTTGATCAGGGTTATTGTAGTCCTTCCTTTACTATTTGTTCGAAAGTCTTCTATAGAGGTGAGGATTTTTATTGATAGTAAAGATCATTGTTGTCAGCTTTTCTCTTTCTCTGCTATTAGTCCTATGGAGGTGGATTCTTCTTCTATTGAGGTGGAGAAGGTGTGTAGGGGAGAGGCAATTTGTTGGTGTTGGGGGTGGTATTCTTTCTATCTTCATTCCTTTTCTTCTTTAGCTCGTTCTATTGAGGTGAATGCCTCTTCTATCGAGGTGGAGAGGGGTTGCTTGGGCGAAGAGATGTGTTGGTGTAAGAATGCTCCTAATACTGAGATGGTGAAGGGATGCAAGGAAGAAGTTGATTGTAGTTCTTGGGAGCAGTTTGTTGCTCTAAGTTGCTTGGCTCGTGGCTGCCTAAAGGTGGAGACCTTCATTCTTGGTTATGGGATCCATGTAAAACCCATGTTTCAGGTTAAGGGATCCTTTCAAAACCCTTATATGGTTGAGGGAGTCTTGCGCAATAGCGGTGACCTTTCCTATAGAGGTGGAAAGGGTGTTTTGTTGGGCTTAAAAACTTCTATTGTTGGGGCTTTGTTCCTGCCAATGGGATGTAGTGGGTTGTTGGTCTCGTCAAAACCAACTAGTTCAAGATTCATGTAAGGTCTTAGTTCTTTTTTTGGTAGCCTGTTGGCTTTTGTGGTTGCTGGCTTGTTGCTTCCCTGTTGCACTACTGGTTGATTTTTAATCTATCTTTTGGGCAGCTTGTTCTTCTTTATGTGGGTTTTGGGTCCCCTCAAAACCTGATGGTTTCAGGTCCATTCAAAACCTATTGTAAATGGTTTTGGGTCCATTCAAAACCTGTTTAATATCCTTTTATCAAAAATAAGTGGTAAGAAATTCAACCAAGTCAAAAGTGCTTAAAAAAATTCAAAGGTTTTCAAACTTCTATCAACTTTTGAAAAGGTTGTCACAACCTTTTTGGACTCTGATGAGGTTGTCAAAAGTGCTTTGATTTATTATTGGTTCTATTTTTTCTTCTAAGTGCCAAAGTGCTCAAGGATGTAAAGAATTGATAAATAGCTTTTGTTAATCAGAAAAGAGAAAGAAATGAAAGTTAATTTTTTATTTCATAAAGGTTATGGAACTTTTGTTGGATAATAACAAGTTTCTTTCAACCTCATCAAAAATTGACAAGGTTCTTAGAACCCGTTCTAACTATAATGCAAAGTTTTTATGTAGAAAAGAGAACCAAAAGGAGGCAAATGATGGTCAAGTTAAAAGGTACAACAAAAAATATTTACCAAAATAGGAGTGAGAAAGAGAAAATTAATATTGTTGGAAATTCTTAGAGGTTACAAAACCTCTATTAGTTGTTGGCAAGGTTGTCACAACCTTGTCAAATCCTAATGTAAGGTTCTTACAACTAATTTATCCATTGACACTAACTATAAAAGAGTAAGAAATACCACTCTCGATGATGTTATTTTCATGCCAAGGTATTCTTTCTTCCACCTACCACTTTGAAATGCCATTATTAATCCTACTACATTCAACAATCCCCAAATTTTTCAAAGTCCCAAAAATCATTTTTTTTTAATCAACCTTGCTTTATTCAATGTTATGGATATCCCATTTTGAAAATGGCATTCCCTAGGCCATAGTTTTAGTGGATTTCTTGGATAAATTTGATCTAATGATAGATCATAATGTGGAATTTTTCTTATGCCTAATTTGATCTAATGATAGATCATAATTGTAGATATGCCTAATTTCTCTATATGAGGTGGTGACTAGGGCTTTTATTTTTCCCAACACATTTTCTCATAGTTTCTAACATCTCCCTTCTAGAATAAAAGTTCTACAACACTCATTTATAAAAAGGTTCCTCTTTAATTTCTCTCTAGAGACTTGCATCCTCTACATTTCTTTATGATTGTAAATAGGTTCCATGCTTTTGAATCAATAAAATATTCTTGTTTTCACTTCCTCTTAATTTTTGTATGTTGTGTACGATTTCTTCTTACAATTCATACATGAATTATTTTACTATATTTATATATACATATGCTATGTGTAAATGATTTATAAGAAATAGTTGTTGATTTATTTCCCTTCTATTATATATTTAATCTCATACCTCCATACCATTATTATGAGCTAATAAATGAAGATTTGTGTGAGTTTAGGCAGTTTTTTTCTTTTCTTTTCTTTTTTGTGAGGAAGAAGGAAACTCATTAAATCTTAGTGCATCACGTCTTTTATTTGTTTTCATTCTTCTCTCCTTTCTCTCTAGAAAATTAGTAGAATGTAGCCATCCTTCTTTGGAGGTTAGATCTCATATTCAATGGTCCCACAACATGATATCATTCACATTGTGTCACTAGAATGTTGAACAAGTTTCAACAAAGGGTACAAATTTTAGAATAACAAGTCCCTAGATAAACCCCTTAAGGGTTAAGTAACCTTGGGCTTTGGCCTCGAATTGATAAAATTAAATCTTTTGGTTGAAGGAAAGTGACTTATCACTTCCAAACCCATCTTCCAATTTCATGTATATGTCATACTAAGACCTCACACATTTCAGTGCATCCCTACAAGCCCTCTTGGGGAAGAGTGTACAAAATTAAAATTATTATCCCAATACTCACACATTTGTGAACATTTGTAGGGACCACCTACCCTTAGGGTATGTTGTAAAAGGAAGAGAAGAGGTGAATTGGATCCATATGTCACATCCTCATTGGAGAATGGAAGGTGGCATGGCACCAACTAGATATCCCTCTCTCAGAGACTTTGAAGGGGGTCCACTTTTTATTTTGGTTTTAATTTCTTTATTTCTTCTTTCTCTCTAATGGTTTTTGGAGAGTTTCTATAGAACTTGTTGTGAAAAAAGGATAAATAGCTTGGATTTAGAGTGAGATAATCTTGGATCTTGAGGGAAAATCACTTATATTAGTCTTGGAGTAATTCCATTAAAGCCATTCATATTTCATGGATATCTTTGGGAGGTAGGATCTTGTCTCCTTAGAGGGTATGAATTTTTTCTTGTTTAGTTGTAGGTGTTGTATTGGATCTTTAAGTTGAGGTTAGTATTCTTATGTGATTATTTATTCATTGTGTTTGTATGGGATAGGTGTGGTGATTGTGTGGGGATGTGAGAGGTGAGAAAAATTCTACAGAAGAATATTTTTCTTCTTGGAGGAGTTCAATATGTATTTTCATTGGTTATTTGTTCTCCCAACTTCTAGTGAGTCTCATCTCCCTCTCTTAATGTTGAATATTATATAAAATTTTATTGTATATGTGTGTCTATGGGTAGACATTTTTTGTTTGGAAATTAATTTTGGAAGAATGGTTTTTTCTCTATGTATGTTGTGAAATATAGTTTTCAAAGGGACCTCCTAGCCTAGGTGTGCTCTTGTAAGAAAACCCAAAGGTTGGAAGGTGAGAAACTCCATTGACCTATTTATGAGAATAGTTTTTTTAGGTTTTGAAGACACATAATGAAGTGCTTCTTATCATTAGAATAATTATTTTTTGTCATATTCTATGTTTTAAAGTTGCATTAATCCCTTGATCTTTGGGAGGGGTTTGATGCTAGATTATGAAAATAAACCCTAACTGGGGTTTTTAAAAGTATTTTCATTCTTTAATTGTATATTTTTTTATATAACCATTTGTTGTTTAATGTTTCTTAACACACATAGGGTACCCTTTGTTACCTTCGATCCCATTGGCCATGGTGAATGTACTTGCACACTTGAAGCCACATGTCAACATATCCAATACATGATAGCCAAAGCAACTAAATCAAAAAAAAATGTTTAACATAAACTAGTCTTTGAAATCAATTAAGTGAAATATTAATATCAAAAAAATTATCCTTTCTTGTTGTAAGTAACCTATTCTATCAATTCACAATAAATCACTACAATGTTATAAAATAAATCACATGATCATCTAACTTAAATTTGTGTCTCATCAAATCCATGACATAAACACACTTATCCATTTTTGACATGACAATGAGATTAACAAGAGCATAGTAAATAGTGAAAACATTAACATGTATCTATAATCATCATGTATTATAATAATCAAAAAATTAACATAGTGTCAATGTCTATAATCATCCATAATAATCCAAAAAAAAAAATAGTATCAAAATGATCGAACCAAAACAATGAGATTAACAAGAGCATAGTAAATAGTGAAAACATTCACATGTATCTATAATCATCATGTATTATAATAATCAAAAAATTAACATAGTGTCAATGTCTATAATCATCCATAATAATCCAAAACACATAGAGTATCAAAATGATCGAACCAAAATAAATTCAAATTGGGTATGCCAATTTGTAGGCCTCGTAGTTTGGAAAGTGGAGAAGACTCATCCCTACAACCTCATGTAAAGAGCCAAGTCTTCCATTTTCCCTTGTTAATATTAAGTATTTTTGTTTTAGGAAGCTTATTTTATTTTGCATACATTTTATTCTTTGAAGAAGAGAAAGGAATGGTAGTTCATTTTTATGGGTAGAGTGTGTATACACCTAAAAATGGTCACATCACAAAGTCTGGTAATGAATTAAATGTTTTTAATATTTAATTAAATCTTTGAGTTCAATCTGTGTATAAATAAATTTAAATAATTTATTTATATTGTTCATTCTTTCATTTTGATTAAATAAATAAGTTTATTTAATCATCTTTTCTTATTCATTTCTTAATTAATTAAATAAACATTACGATTTATTTATATTAATTATCATTTTATCTTGGCTTGAATATTTTATTCAAATAAAGATTAAGTATTCTAATATTCTTCTAATGTCCATTCACCATTAAATATTCTAAATATTTAATTTAATTCTTCTAATATCCATTTGCAATTAAATATTTCAAAATATTTAATTAATTCTTCTAAAGTCACATCACAATTAAATATTCCAAAATATTTAATTAAATCTTCTATAGTTCTAAAATCAAAAATCAAACTCACATAAATGAAATTAAATAAATTTATTTAATTAATTAATTTGGGGATTATCTTCAACAACTGTGAAACAAACTTCCAAAACAAAAAAAATTAATTTCTTTGTTCCTGTGCAAGATTGTTCCCGTGGGTTGAAGACAAGGCTCCATTCTTCTCTCCAACCTCCCAACATTGTCCATCTTCCTCTCAACCTCTCCATCTCTCACCATTCAAACTTACCCTGGACAATCTCACAGCCATTGATCTTTGCTAGCCAGGATTTTTCCTGCAAAAATCTATAAAAGGACTGTCGGGTCTTTGCAAAAAAAAAGGGAGAGAAGCTTTCATACAGATAAACTATAGCCAAATTGCAATAGTAGAGCCTTCTAGTATTCATAGCATTCTAGTATTCATAGATTGTAGAATCATAGCATATCATGGCATATCCATTCCATATCATAGCACACACAATTCATAGCCCCTGTGCATGATCTACAGCCCCTGTGCATATCTGTGTCAATATTTTCACTTCACCAGCATATAGCATAGATAAATACTATCATTGTGCACACTCGTTCTGCAAGTTTCCATTTGGAGAAGCCTTGCTTACACAATCTGACAGCAGCAGCTTCAAACAAATCTCTGGAGATAGAGGAAGATGGAACGGCTCTGAAGAATCTTCATTTGTTTCTTTTGAATTCAATTTAATTAGCTTTCTTCAATTTAATGTTTCATTTGTGTGTTGTTATTCATTTACTTTGATACTAACATATTTTACAACACATAGTGTATATGAATAACATGTGTGAATGGGTAAGACCTTAGTGTGTCTTTGTATATTGTGAGATAATTTTTTGGGAGTATTAAGAGTGTTGAGTCTAATATGGTTCTCCTTGCTCAAGGGAATGGCTAGATCCGGAAGAGGCTTGATGATGTTATTTATGGTAGGGTGGAGAGAAATTTCCTACTCTTGGTATAATAACTACTTGATGCTTATATTTGTCCTTAGAGGAGGCTTTAGAGCTGTTAGCTACATGATTATTTGTGAGGAAATAATTTATTTTGATCTTGAGAAGTTCAGAGAAATATTTTGTAGCCTTTCCTTGCTTTTATGAAATAAATATGTTCATTTAGGATTGTAATTTATGAAATAAAATGTTCATTTAAGTTTACATTTTATGAAGTTAAGATGTTCATTTATGTTTAGAGCCTGGGAGGAACTTATTCAAAGTTATAATAAAGGAAAAATTGAATGTTTCAAAATAATTATGTAAGGTATAAAATATCTTTGAGACTTAGAGGAATTTGGGTATACAAGCTATTATACCTTTAAAAGGTTGGACTATTAGATGATTATTTCATTTTAAGGTTGAATTAAAAATATTATTTTTGTTCCTATAATGAAATAAACTTGTTTGAAAATATTTATCTATAATCTGGTGGTGAAATTAGATAGTTGAATATTTATATAATGGACATATGCTTATTGCTATGTGACTTTTTCCCTAAGAAAAGAGAAAGTTATGAAATAATCATTTAGAATTCAAAGGGAGATAGAAAAATAAAGCATGTTGTGATCCTTTGGTTAAAAGAGAGATTAATAAAGAATACATATATATATATAAACTCTTTTAAAAGAGGGGGGAATAATTATTTATTTAAATAATTATTAAAAGGAAACTTTTGGGAAAGGGTGTGATGGTTTGGAAACCACCCTTTAAGGCTAATATAAAGCATCTATATGAGACTTGGAAAGGAATGGAAAAAAAATTCAAGGATGGATAACATTCAAGGAAGAAGAAAGTGGTTTGGTGAACTATGGGCATTGGAGAAGGAGGCACAGAGAGTGTCCAATTTGGAGTACAAAGTGCACTTGGGATTGGACCTTAGCCAGGGTTGTTGTGCATGTTGAGTAGTTATTATGAAGCATGTTGTATACATGTTGAGAATTACTCTAGAGCATGTTGAATGCATGTTGATTAACTACTTTGGAGCATGTTTTATGCATGAAAATTAATTACTCTAAATCATGTTGTGCACTTGTGTTGAGCATTGTTCTATTGAACCAACACTTATGTAGAGCACAATAGTGTGTTGTGTTCCAAAATGAATTGTTTCCTCCTAGATTTTTCCATAGAAAGAGCCAATTCACCACTAACAACTTCCAAGAGTGATAATGACCTTTCCAAGACCTATGGTTTAGATAAGTACTAACTCAATTCCAAGATATTTTTAATTATAAATGAGATGGGGTTGATTTAATTGAATTATTTAATGATGTTATTTCTTTAAGAAAATTTATATTGTTGAATTCCAATTTATGTAGTTTTGATGATTCTTTAATGTTATTAAGTCTTAAACTAGATAACATTCATTAATTAAAATTTTGGTGTATTTGTATCTAATTTATAGAAATAATTTATAATATTTAAACTTAATTAATAACACTATTAAATCCGCTGCCAAATATATATTAATTATCCAATTTTAAACTTAGAGAAAAGTAGCATTACATTTGGTATCGGAGCCAAATAAACTTATACTAGATATTTATATAGATAATCATAGTGAACTGTGATACATATACACATTAAAAATAAAATTAACAATGTAGAAGAATTTTTCATAGAAAATGAATGAGGGATACTTTTAGTATAAAAATTTGTATTAATCATTACTATGTTGGATATACTTGGTTATTAAGACTCTAACATATAAAGTGGTTGCATTGTCATTTTTTTTTTAGAAATATATCTTTTCAAATTTTTGAAACATAACCTTTTTTTTTTATTAAGTAAGATTTTGAAAGGGCCTTGGTCCCTTTTACAACAAGAAATATTTAACAATAAGTACAACAAGACAAGAAACAACTCTCGTTCCTAGAAAAATAGCAAGGAAGAATAGGCAACAATGCCATCAAAACAAGCCAAAAGGCCACATACAAATCTACAAAAAAACGAAAAACAACACCCACCCCAAGGGTGGAAAAACTAGAAAAGTATTAGACCATTACAATCAATTAATAATGGGTCCAAAACCCAATCATCCTTCAAAATAGGCCTCATGGCAAGCAATATAGGCCTGCATACCACCCATCAATCTGTAAAACCAATAGCCTTTAACAGTATCCACCCCAAGGGTGGGAAAAATAACCCAAGTATCAGTAATCAAGAAAGTTATGGAGGGACCTAAAACCCACAACCACCCCATAGCAATTCTAAAGCCTTGAGAAACATAACTCTGATCCAAAATAGCAGAGTATTGAAGTAGAAGACCTCCAATGCCCAGAAAGCCACTCCACCTCTAGAGGAGATGTCACCAAGGGAACCCTTACTAGAGCAACAACACCACACTAGAAAACCCAAACTCCACATCCATAGGAGTGGCTTCCATCTCAATAGGAGCTACAAGGTAGAAACATTGTTGAAGAGCCATAAGCAACCCACTGTACTCTCAGAACCCTACTCCACCTCAATAGGATTGGGATCCACCTCAAAAGGAGAGGTCTCCACCTCAAAAGGAGACACAATCTACAAAGACAGCAAGAAAAAAAACACTCCTCAAGAAAGAGCACACTTAGCAACCTCTAGCAACATGAGCATTAGGTCCAACAAAGAGAACATAAACAACATCTCATCCATGAACCAAATTCCAAAACTCTGAGAAATCACAACACCTTTAAAGATCATCAACAACCCATCTAGGGCCTCAACCAGATTAGCCCAAAAAACATCTTGCCCCTTAACCTCCAAGGGTAGAGAAACAACATTATTATCAAAATATTTGCACAATAAAAATCCCTAAACACCCCAAAGCAGTAGCACCAAAGGGAATGAGCTCAGCAACAACAAACCAAGGAAATTCCCCCACCACCAACCAACCACTAACACAAAACTAACAACCATTTCCATAGGAAAGGAAGCTAAATCAAAGCACGAAACAGTCCTAAACCAAACAAGGTTGGGACTCCATGACCACCAAAGGAACATTCTTATAGAGCCCAAACACCACCAAACAGAAAGAGAAGGAGGATCTATAAGAGGAAAACATAGAAACAGGGCACCACCAACTAGGCACAAGCACTGGAGGGAAATGGTCCAACCTGAGAGAGCAAAACAAGCACCTTAACTCCAACATAGAAGAGCGGAGTCCCAAAAGACTACAAACCACCACTTTGCCAATGTACCCATTGCTATGGAGTACAAAAAAGAGGGGTTGTAGCACAAAAAGGAACATCCCCACCCAACAAAGGAGAAAGGCCAAGCACAAGCACTCAAAGGTAAAAGGAAACCCATAGACAAGACAGAGCCTGGCCAGAGAAGAAGCCACTACCTTAGGGACAACCACTCAACCAAGGAACAAAGAATCACAAAAGCATTCACCATGCCCAAAGCCAACATCACAGCAAAACAACACCCCTCCAAAGCAAAGGATTGACCTAAGGAGAGGAAAAAAACTATCAAGAGGGCTAGAGTCAAGCCCCACCACCAATGCATAGAAGCAACAGGGATGCATCAGGTCCAATGCAAGCTACCCAAACCTGAGCCCCAACGGCATCAAAAACCCCCACAAAAGGAAATTGGAAAAAAATCCACACAAGAAAACACAACACCCAGTAGAAAGGAAAGCCACATGCACATAGGAGCATCATCTTCAAAGACAAATAAAGCAACACAAACCGCCAAAGGAAAAGCAATGCCCAAAAAAAGAGGCACTAGAGCTAGAAACCCAACACACTTTCCCACCACAAGCCACAAAGAAATCCCACACAAGGACCACCCGATGTGAGAGAGTAATACTATTATTCCTCACCAAAAGTATCCAATATAGAATATATGCAAAAATTAGTACTTGAAAGTTGAAAATATCCTTTATCTCTAATACCAAATAAATGTGTTGAAAAGTATCTAACAAACATCTTACACCTTTTCTTTTAGGAAAGTTAAATTTTGTTTTGAAGGACTTACACTTTTGTTATAACAATTTCATATGCTTTAATTTGTTAAAATTTAATAGCTAGTAGCTTACACTTTTAGATTTAACACTATTATAATTTAAAATTAGATGACATATCTCATCATAGACTGTAATGGAGTTTAGGTTCAAGTTCATGGTACTTGGTGTCCAAAATTTTGAGCCAATTATATATGCTCTATAAGCCCCTTCATTAAGGAACAAGTGTCTCATTTCGAAGGTTCAAGACCTCTTATGATGTCTCTTTATGGAGAAATCCAATCAATATTTTTAAACACATCGTGCACATTCATTATAGAGTATAATTATCATAGCATCTCATGGATCACAATCCATGGTAAGATATAGCTTATAATGAGATGCATCCACACTATTTTTCAAAACACTCAAATTTTCACCCCGGAGACAAAGCACTCAAAACCGTTTGACAGAATGTCTCAAAAGAAATAATATCCCATGGAAGGTAATTGGCTGGTGTGGGGCTTTATATTTTCTAAGAAAATATAATAGGTGGGCATAAACAAAGAACAACATGAATATGTAAAGCCAAATACCTTGACCGGTGCTATTTCCTTCTTAACTGAGCAAACAGACTTTAGACATTCATCAAAGTATAAAGAATAGAAGAATATTTTCATATAGTGTGTTTGCCTTGTAAGAATATTCATGTCTTCTGTAATCATTTCCCATTAAACATTTCTTGGAACTTTCATGTGTTCGCATACAAGTAAATACTCTTATTATGAGTTGAGCATGCAGCAATAACTACTTTTTATCGATACAATATGAGTATAAAATTGAATAAAATTTTAGCAATTGTGCTGATCTAGAATCTTTTGCTTTGTGTCTTACACAAGTTTTCCATAGCCATTGAATTTTCTTGAACATAAAAATTCGAAAATAAATCGATCCTCCCTGCCTGCCTCACATGTTACTCTCTAGATCACTGAAAAAGGAATTATCTGATGAATCCATAATCCAACTAGAAGGTTCATCTTCCCATTAACATCAAAAAAAACTTTGTTGCATGCTAGATGAATACTTTATAGTTACCCTGTTGCAACAAGTTCTCATGGTAACCTCAAATGGCAGTGCTCTGAAAAGCACAGGCCAGAAAGACAACCACCCACTCTACCACATTGTCTAGAACCAACTGCTTAGGGTCCTTAATATGTCAAAATGTAGAGGGCTAAGAAGTTCATTGTGAATTGATAGATAAACTATAGGATGTGTCTTATAGAATATTTAAGCTAGCTAAGAGTCATTCAATTGGACTAAATTAGTTGAATTATTTAAAATGAATCCATGTTTGTCATTTTTCCTATGTGTAAATTGCCATAGTTATTTAATTTGTTATACAGCTACCAAATTATATAAAGTGGTGTAATGTTAATTAAGATGGTATTGAATATTGTGCATTATGATGGTTGTGAAGAAAATGTGATGATTGAGATGTTGGTTCACTACAATATCAGATGTATGGATGGAATTTTTAAGTTCCTTCCTTCCATTAGAATCATATCATGTTTATGAGAACTAATAACATATTCATGTAAGAAATAAATTAACGGCTTCTCTTTAATATTAGAGTATTTTATAAGTATCATAGATCATTGATACACAATAATTATATAGGTCACTTGATATATTGTATTACACAGGCTTGTTAGTATTTTTTTAAATGAAGTTTATAATTTTATAGTTCATTTAGGGGTGTGAATTGATTGATCAACAACTGGATGTGTGAACAATTAATTTCTGAGCTCAAATTTTATAAACTAGGGGTCTAAATGTCAAATCATTCACATAATATCTTAATTATTCATCAAAGCTCTCTTAGGATTAAAAATAATGATAACTTATAGTACTTTAAAATATCCATGGAATTTCAAGAAATGTAGTAAGATGTCATGAGAAAAATAAATGGCTTTAATATTCTTTGGTTTCTTTGAGATAAACATTCTTTGGTTTGTTGGAGATGAAAAAAATTGCAAATTTACAACTTTCAATTAATATAGGTGAACTTTTTTATGAACACCTTTAGTGAAATAGCCCTTAAAAGAGCTTGAACTTATGCTTGAGTTGAATAGCTAGAGTTTATAGTTGGGAATAAAAAGGGGTCTATTCTAAAGAAACAAGGAAAAATCTTTATAACTATTTGGTTGCGACATTACATTACATTATTTGTACAATCCTTTTGGTGGCTCTAACCACATGCCATTTTTATTAAGTTAGAATCAACCATAATAGTTAATAAAGGTTTCAATAAACCATGTAGACTAAAATATAGCTCACTAGGTCTCTAGAAGAAACAAGGTTCAAAATTATGAATTCACCCTATCTTGGTGAGATGGAAAATATTTATGTGGAACAAATTTGGCACTTGCATTATATTAAAATAAAATCATATCATCCCTGAGAGTAAATTTGAATCATAATTTACAATGCACAAATTAGGTTGTATCTTGGAAATTCAAAGTATGATACCAAGAGTGTTATAATTGAAACTTAGCTTTTTTATAAAGGTAACCTTGATAATTCACTCACTTAAATTCAAACATTTTTGTTGACCAAAGGTTTTTATTGATGAAGAGGATTGATGTCAAAGGTTGTATTTTTGTTAAGGATTGCTTGAACTATCATTATATTCCCCTTGACTTATCATTTTGAGTTGTAGAGATTTGCAGAAATATATGTTATATTTCTAGTAGTATGTTGTGTATCAGAAGTTTAGTATAGTTGAATACATGTATCTATGTTGGTAATTGTACTGTCATATCAATCGTATCACTAAATCAAGAAACATACATTATTATTTTTATTGAGTGGATGCTTTTCGAGAGTTGGTGTGATTGTTGTATGCTTGCAATATCATGCATGTATCTATTCACTATGACAATGGTGATCCAAAAGACAGTACCATAATGTTTTAGTTCAATATTTATCAAGTTCAGTGTTTCTCAGGTTTCCCATCTGGAGACATTATAGGCTCCGCAATTTTAAAGGAGAGTATGCCTACACTTGTTCTACCATATTCTAGAGTTTTTGGAGGATATGTTTAGCATGTAGAAATATTCAAGTAACAGAAGATTCTTTGTGTCTATCTATCATCCAATTGGTGTTTAATACTTGTGTGATTATAGCTAGTAGCATGCAAAATTCAAATCTTGTGTGTGTTTTCAAGATAGGATGTGATTAAGGTCCCTATTGTAGAGCATGGCATCATGTTCTTTTGGCAGCAAAAAAAATTGATTTTGGACCAACGTGTTACACATTTCTTGTAATTTGAATTTAGGTCCACCTTATGTTTTCCTGGCTATTTGCAGATCCCTGGCCGACATAGAAGAGTGTGAATGCAATATCATGTATATATTTCTTAGTTGTACAAATGCATTGAGTGAATGATGTCAAGTAGAATTATATAGGTGTGAAGAAAAGTTGTTCGTAGGTGTGAATTGAAGAGAAGGTGGTGAATATAAAAGG
>VDFB02286437.1:0-28239 GCA_007258455.2 Sequoia sempervirens
AAAGTGGGAGTCAATGGTCCTCACTGACCTCGATTCGACCAGATTCTCCCTAATCAATTTAACCTTCTCCAGGTATTTTTTTGACCTACCTTAGAAGCTTTCTCCAAAGGCCCCTTTTAAAGAGATTTTGACTATAGAACCAAAACTTGTGGGGTCCCACTATTCTTATGTCCAACATATAGTGCCTCCCTTGTTTGAGAAGGAACCAAGTCCACCAAGGTATTCATCCCCTACAAGACCAAAGGCCCACTTGGTTCAGGTTCAACTGAAAGCTAAGGTGGCATATTTGTAGTCATGTGCTCAATTTGTGCTTCCCTCAAAGGTGAGCTCAAAGAGTCAATCCCTTTTTCCCTTAAAAAATCCACCCCCAAAGACCTAACACCAGTTGTAGATAAGGTTTAGAATTCGGGGAATAAGCATGAATCAATAATAGCAACCACAAAAATATCTAACTCAAGCTAATAAAGACCCTAATCCAATAATGAAGCACAAATGACAATAGAAATCACAATAATAAAGAAATAATACCACAATTCCTATGCCATAATTGAATCACCTCCATTGCTCTTCTCCATTTTGCTTTGTTTGTTCTTAGATTTGTAGTATGCAATATACTCAATGAGCTTGATGTTGATAGTTTGATGGCTTGATCTCTTGATAGAAAAGCTTCAAAGATTGTGGTTAACCTTAAAATGAAGATGATGGATTTCTTTTATAGAAATCCCAATTCAAATGAAGGTTTAGGATTAGATGATGATGTATCATGATCAATGGATGAGGTTGATTGATACAAGGATAAGGATGAATGGACCAAAAATCAATAAAGTGGTTGAGATTTAGCGCATAGCTAAGAATAAATTCAAATTAAATAATGACAATTATTTAATTTAAAGGGGGGAATGAATAATTAAATAATTAAATAATTAAAAATAATTATTAATAGATGAAAAAGGAAAATGATAAATAATTATTTAATTATGGAAGAGGGAAAATGATAAATAAATAATTAAATAAATAAAATTTATTTAATTATGAGGGGAAAAGGGGTTTTTTGTGACACAATTTAAATGAAATTGATATTTATATAAATTAATCAAAGGAAGAATAAGATAAAGTGAATTAATTAAATAATTAAAAATAGTTTAATTAATAGAGAAAAATAAAATTAGAGAATAATTAAATAATTAAAATTATTTAATTATGCATGGATGAAGGCCAATTAGTGATAAAATGTTTCTTGTAGGCTCAAGACATTTTTCAGTGTCTACATTTTTCCCTTCTTTGACATAATGTGATTTTGAGCATTGCGTCAAAGAATAATGAAGAAAATATAGCCCAATATATTGTAAGGAAAACTAGGTGTACAAACACCTTCCAAATGCCAAATTCTCTGGAAAGAAGTGCAAAATATTTCATTCAATTCGAGTTACAGTCACTAAGATGCACAATAACAAAACAAGAGAATAGACAATTTAACACACACAAAATTGAACACTAGATTTACATGGGAAAATACTTATGGGAGAAAAAACCACACACCAAGTAAAGTCACTTTGTATTACAGTAAACCAATTACATACAGAGTTACAGACTCCACTCTCAGGTGTTAATTTATAGCAGCATTACAATTCCTTGATCAACCTTGTACACAAATTCTAATTACAATTATTCTCACACTATTACAATGCTTGTATAGCACACAATGTAGAACCTCTTCCAATTGATTGAACCTTTTCTTGTTGCAGAGTATCACAATATATAATCGTCATCCATCCATGGTTGCTTCAGTTCCAAGAAACCAACCGTTCAGTTTCCAACTGTCAATAACCATGCCAGGCCATTGAAGAGACTCCCTTCATGTTCTCTTTGATAACATCAAGTCTCTCTGTTGTCCTATTCATCTACCAAGTAATCATCATTTAACCATCAACAGTCAGCAACCAACCATCGCTTCCCAGCTAGGGGTTTCACCAACACATTGTGGGCTAGTGGGTTACAACATTCAACACACCAAATTCCCACCACAATACCACAAGTATCTCCAAAACCATGTCGCAGTAAGGCAGTATGAATACCGCACTATCACCAACACCTTTAGTCGACCCCTATGGGTTAGTGGTACTTCCATACTTCCAGCTCTATTGTGTGTTATGTGTGGGGTGGTGGTAACACCTCACTACCACAAGCATGCCAAAGGTTTGGCGTGAGACAACGGTAAGAGGAAAAATGCATAACTTGGAATGACCTAAACCTATGATGGAAAAAATTAGTGTCTAACCAATGAATTTGAGGAACATATTCCAACATGCTCCCACTTGACGAACAATTCATTGGACCCTTTGCAACACTTGAAGTTACTGTAAATCATAGGCCCCAAGACCCATCGAATTGGCACACCACCTGTACTTGTTTGTTCTCATAAGGTTTTTCAATGCATCAACAACATTCTCTAGAGTATCCAATTTTTCAAGATTAACCTTTACATCCTCCACCATATCACAAACGAAATGATACTAAACATCGATATGCTTCATCCTGGCATGGAAAGTGGGATTTTTTTTCAAACAAATAGCACTTTGACTGTCACAACAAATAGTAATCTTCTCTACATTAAACCCAACATCAAAACATAAACATCTAAGCCAAATGGCTTCCTTATAGGCATGTGTTTCTACCATGTACTCTGCCTCAATATTAGATAAAGCGACTACAACCCGTCGCTTGCTCATCCAACTAACTACACTATTGAATAACATGAAGATGTATCTACTGGTGGATCTTTTGCTGTTAACATCCCCTACCCAATCAAAATCCACATACCCATGAATGCTAAGAGATCTCTATGATCCAACCAAGTTTCCATGATAAAACAAAGCATACTCTGAGGTACCCTTCAAATACCTGAAAAATATTTTCACAACATCCCAATGTGGCCTTCCTAGATTAGCCATAAACCAACTAAGTACTCCCATTGCTTGGGAAATTTTTGGCCTAATATAGACCATTGCATACATTAAACTTCCAACTGCACTTGCATAAGGCAACTTGTTCATGTCCTCTATCTCAGTAGGATACTTCAGACAATCTTTAATAGATAGCTTCATTCCCTACAACACTGGAACAACTAACTACTTGCAATTTGTCATACTAAATCTCTCAAGGAAAAAATTAATATACTTGCTTTGGTTGAGCCACAAATTTCTACTTCCCCTATCCCTTCTGATTTCCATTCCCAGAATATACCTTGCTACACCTAAATCTTTCATTTCAAACTATGTTGACAACATATATTTTAAAACATAAATCATACCCTTACTATTCCAAAAGAATAACATATCATCCACATATAGGGAAATAATAAGTAAATGATCATTTTCAATTTTTTAGTACACACAATGATTTGATTTTGATCTCACAAATCCCAATGATGACACAAAAGTGTCAAACTTTTGGTACCGCATTCTAGGTGATTGTTTTAAACCATACAAATATTTCTTTAACTTGCAAACCAAACTTTCTTTACCTTTTTCAACAAAGTGCTCAAGCTGGGACATATAAATCTTTTCTTCGAGATCTTTTCTCATTCGACACATATGCATATGCCTCATAGCCAAAGACATGAATATGTCTCAAAGGGGACTTCTTACCAAACCATGCTTCCATAGGTGTTTGTTAACAAGAGCTGAACTAGGTGAACGATTAACCAAGTAACATATTGTAGCCACAACCTTAGCCCAGAACTTTTGCTCCAGACCAACACTACTCAACGTACTTCTCACTCTTTCCAACAACATCCTGTTTAATCTCTCAACAACTCTATTCTATTGTGAAGTATAAGGCATAGTTTTATGCATTTTAATCCCATGGTCTTTGCAATAGCTTTTGAAATCTGCAGAACAAAATTCACCACCATTATCCGTCCTTAAGCATTTAATTTTTCTTCTAGTATGATTTTCTACCAAGTTTTTAAACTGTTTAAACTAACTGAACACTTTTGTTTTACTTTTAAAAAAATACACAAATTCCCTTCTCAAATAATCATCAATAAAAGAGAAATAATATTTAGACTTCAATAATGAAGGAACATTCACTAGACCAAATACATCAGAGTGAACATAATCCAGTATTCCAAAAGACTTATGAGGACTCGAATAAAATGAAACACAGTGTTGCTTTCCATAAATGTAATGTTCACAAAAATCGAACTCAAGGTTACAATCAACAAGCCCTTCTACTAGGGTTTTATTTTTCAAGGATTTTAAGCCTTTTTCTCCTATGTGACCGATTCTATGATGCCATAGCATGGTTTTCTCTAATGGGAGTTTCGCCTCCAAATAGTTTTCACCTAGAGGAACTTCATTCTCCTTTTCTATATGAGCAACCTTGCTTGAATTTACAAAGATGTTATTACATTGAACAATATGTACATCTAGCTTGTACAGAGTGATTATGCATGCACCCTTAGCCAACACCATTGAACCTCTAGTCATTTTGTAGCCACTACTCAAGAAAGAGACTTGCACACCAACATCATTCAACTTACTAACAAAAAGAAGATTATGAGCCAAACCTGGTATGTGCATTACATCGTCAATTACTTTGATTCTTCCATCAGGAAATTAGATTCTAACTCTTCCATAGCCAACAATTTCAAGAGATGAATCACTTTCCAGGTACACCTTTCTACCATCATACTTTTCATACTTCATGAACCAATCTCTGTGAGATGTCATGTGAAAAGATGCTTCTACTTCAATCAGCCAAACATCTTCTGATGCCTAAGTCACCAAGGCTGCAATGAAGGCATCTGCATTGCTCTAAGAAGAATCATTATTTGAATATTTCTTCTTCTTCTTTCCTCTTTACAATCCTTCTGAATATGACCAATTTGCCCACAATTCTAGAATTTCACCTTGGACTTCTTTCCATGATACTTTGATCTCCCTTCATATTTGGATTTAGACTTCTTGTCTTTCTTCTTACCTCTCTCCTTCTATCTACCCTAAACAAGGGCCTCCTTGGCCATCTTAAAATATTTCCTCCACATTTCTTTTGACAACAACGAAGGAACCACATCTTCTATCTTGAAAGTGATTGTTCTAATTACAATAGCCATCACCAGATGATACCATGTGCTAGGTAATGAACATAATAAAAGCATACAATGGTCCTCCTCCTTTATCTTCACACCCAAAGAGGTCAATTTAGCAACTATCATATTAAATGAATTCAGATGGTCTGCTATAGATGCTCCTTCTTCCATCTTCAAGGAGTATAACTTCTTCCTCAAGAATAACTTGTTTACCAGAGACTTACCTTGATAAATATCATCAAGTTTCTTCCATAATGAAGATGCAGCCTTCTTCTCATGGACATTCAGGAGAAAAAAATAGGCCAAATAAAGTCTTATCATCCCTTTGGATTTTCTATCTATGAGGTCCCAATCTTCTTGCTTCATACCTGATGGTTTTGTTCAAAACATAGCAATCCAAAGATCTTTATCCACCAACAAGTCTTCCATTTTGAGTTTCCACAACTCAAAATTGCTTCCATTGAACTTTTCAATTTCTACTCTTCTTGATGTGCTTGCCATCTCAATTTGTAAACAAGACAATCAATTGTCTTTGCAAGACTCCTACTAAATAAAATTAGAACAAAAAACCAGCCCTACCAACAAGGATAACACAACTGGCTAGGCTCTGATGTCACTTGTAAGAAAAGATCAGTGTAGAAATGCCTTCCAAATGCCAAATTCTTAGGAAAGAAGTGCAAAAACTTTCATTCAATTTGAGTTACCGTCACTAAGATGCACAATAACAAAATAAGAGAATAAACAATTTAACACACACATAATTGAACACCAGATTTATGTGGGAAAACCCTTACGGGAGAAAAACCCACACACCAAGTAAAGTCACTTTGTATTACAGTAAACCGATTACATACAGAGTTATAGACTCCATTCTTAGGTGTTAATTCATAGCAACATTACAATTCCTTGACCAATCTCGTACACAAATTTTGATTACAATTGTTCTCACACTGTTACAATGCTTGTATAGCATACAATGCTCGTATAGCATACAATGCAGAACCTCTTCCAATTGATCAAACCTTTTTCTCATTGCAAAGTATCACAATGTATAATTTTCATCCAGCCATGGTCACTTAAGTTCCAGGAAACCAACTATTCAATTCCCAACTGTCATTAACTATGTCGGGCCATCAAAAAGACTCCCTTCATGTTCTCTTTGATAACATCAAGTATCTTTGATGTCTGATTCATCTGCTAAGTAATCGTCATTTAACTATCAATAGTCAGCAACCAACCATCGCTCCCCAACTAGGGGTTTCACCAACACATTGCAGGCTAGCAAGTTACAACATTCAACACACCAAATGCCCACCGCAAAACTGCAAGCATCTCCAAAATCTTGTTGTGGTAAGGTGGTATGAATACCACACTATTGCCAAAACCTTTATTCCACCCTTCCGGGTTAGCAGTACCGCTATACCAATAGCTCTATTTTGTGCTGTGTGGGGTGGTGGTAACACCGCACTACCTCAAGCATGCCAAAGGCTTGGCACAGGATAGCGGTAAGAGGCAGAATGCATAACTTGGAATGACTTGAACTTGTAATGGCCAAAATTAGGGTCTAACCAGTGAATTTGAGGCACATATTCCAATATATATGCCCCAACATTCCCTAGTGGACACATGATAGGATGGTGCCCCCTCAGGAAAATTGACAAATTTTCAAAAAAATCCAAAAAAAATGGAAAATTTATTGATAAGCCAATTTGATAGGTGAAAATGCATTGGTGATGAAAAACTAGGCTTGAAAGTGGATCTAGGGTCCAATATTTAGGTTCAAAGGAAAAACTTGATGTGATCATTTATGAAAGTAGGGGCCCATTACATCAAATTAGGTTGTAAATATGCCCTAGGGAGGTGAAAATAGGTCATTTTTGCACCTTTGCTATAGGAGATTAGGAGCTTTGGCTTAGGATTTCCTACAAAGTTATTGCTAGAATGTTTCCTATACCAGTCTTTGCACACCATGGGTATCGAGTACGAAAATATGGATGCAAGGAGGGCTAAGGCATGTTGGTATGTATTTAAGCCTTGCTTCATGATTTTATCATTTTAGCATAGATTTTAGGGCTCAAAGAAGGGAAAATGGATGTAGGAAAAAGGTAGAGGGGATAGAGGTAGAGGAAAAGATAGGAGAGGTCAGGTTCATGATGATCGAGGTTGGCAAGGGAGGGTAGGATTATCTCCATGAGTGACATAGAGGGTGCCCCAACATATGCCATCCATCAGAGAGGAGGGAGAGTAGGAGTAGCAAGCCGAGTAGCAAGGGGAGATGGAGGTAGATGTGGAGATTAATGTTGAGGAGGAGATAGACAAGGAGATATCAAGCAGAGAAGAGGAAATTGTTGTAGAAGAGGCTACTAGGGATGCAATGATCTAGAGGAGGGCTTGCATGATGTATCGATCAAGTATGTCATTATGGATGTCATGGAGGAGGAGGCTGAGGATGTGGGGTAAGGCCCCCAAGCGTATATACAGGCACTATAGGCTTAGGTGTAGGATTTACAAGAATAGGTAGTGCAAATTCCAATCTTTTAGGGTCAAGTATAGGCCTTGATAGCTGAGAGAGACTAGGAATTCATATAGGCACAAAGGGTAGACTAGAGATGCATTGACTTTATTTCTACTTTTAGTGGACTAGCTGTGGCATTTGCAAAGACTATTTACCAAACAAGTAGGGAGGCTTAGTACTACAAGGATCTATATGATTGTTTCATGCTAAAGACTACTATAGAGCCAAGCTTCTAGAGCCAGAGCAAGAGTAGGAAACATTCACAAAGGACTCAGAGTAGTGTTGAGGTCTAACAGAGACAATCCTCTACTTACAACAAACCATCAAGGTCCTAGTAGAGAGAGGACAAACCATTAGTGTCAAGAGAGGAGGGTAGCACAAGCTAGGCCTATTTTGTTTTCATATGCATTTAGACACATTTTTTATTGATCCTGTGAGCTCCATTTTTGAGATACACCATGATATTGTACTATGACACACAATTTTATTGATATATATATATGTATATATGTGACAATCCTCTCCATACAACAGACCATTAGGGTCCTAGTAGAGAGAGTACAAACCATCAGTGTTAGGAGAGGAGGGTAGCACAAGCTAGACTTGTTTTGTTTTCATATGCATTTAGACACTTATATTTTTTATCGAGCCTGTGAGCTCCATTTTTGAGATACACCATGATATTGTATGATGACACACCATTTTCTTGATATATATATATACATATATATATATATATACATATATATATATATACATATATATATATATACATACATATATATATATATATATATACATACATACATATATATATATACATACATATATATATATATATGTATGTATATGTATATATATATATATATGTATATGTATATATATATATGTATATGTATATATATATACACACACACATATATATATATACATACATATACATATATATACACACATATGTATATATATACATGCATATATATATACATATATACATATATATGTATACATATATGTATATATATATGTGTGTGTGTGTGTATATATATATGCAAGATGCATGATTTTTGGTGGTGACTATATGATGTTTATGATTTTATGTGCATGCCTCTATTGTTATGGATTTATGATGTGATGCTATGATTATGTATTTTATGTTTATGCAATGTTCCTATATGATGTGGATTATAGATTATGATGTGATTTTATGTATGCCCTATGCATGGTTTATGCTTATGCATGCTTATGATATATGTATGGATGCACATGATTATTCACTATGCTTATGTATGTTATGATGTATGAATGCATACCTATATGCTTATGACATGATTATTATGTGATGCCTATAGGGATGATACAATACCATGGATATTTTTGTATTTTCTGATGCAATATGGATGACTTTACATGCATATGATAGTGATTTTTATGATATCCTAACATGATTATGTATGCAGGATGATACTACTAATGCCCTTATTTTTGTGTGTCAAAACATGCCATTAGGATAATTGAGGGGATGGACAAAGGGAATGAAAAACAAAATGGGAGAATGAAACAAATGAATTTGGACTTGCTATCTTCAGATCTTGCTAATAAATGATCAACCTCTTATTTGATTGCATAATTATCATAATAGAACTTATTATGGTAATGGATGACGAACACTAGTTTATGACATAGACCCAGGTGTGATATGTTATCCCTTGCAAAAAAAAACATGTGGAAAACAAGGAATATCATGATGTAGACCAGGAACCATAGAACCTTTCTAGAACATGTGAGGAAGTAACCATAAATCATATTGGTCTTGATACATAAAAGCATTGATTTGAAATTTATCTTGCATATGGTGTTTTGATTATTCCAAATGGTAATTTGAATACATACAAGGAACTAGGTTGTCCTAGTCATATTGCCAAGGCAAACCACAAACATAAATCAAAGAGAAAATAAGTTATGATCTGTCATCGCTCATTTAAATCATTCTTGGGATATCCTCGAGGGGTATAGTAACACATGACTGATGATAAATCGATAAAAAGATAAAACAAACTAGACCAATAGAATCAACAACCTTTTAGATCATTTTCCAATGAGTTTTTCTATGATTATATTTTAGATAGTGATAGCGTCTAGTTTTAGGAATGGTACACCTTGTATAAGACCAATGACAGATTGAGTTTGGTTTCAAGAGTGCAACAACCTATATAAGATAGTTTGATAGGATTGGATTGATGGATGAAGTTTGGTTTTAGGAATGAAGCATGTCGTATAAGACCAATGATGGATTGAGTCTGGTTTTGACAAATTGACATCCTATATAAGACTATTTGATTGTTTGACTATTTGACAAGTTGGTTGTTTGATAAACTAATTATTTAGGTAATTGATCTATGATGGTTGAAGGCTTGTTAGATGGTTTGCTTGTTGGTTTATATTTTTATAAGCTTAGTTCTTTTTTTATGAAAAACCCTAAGGGACCGACCTAATGTCTCAAGTAATCATCAATGATGACCTAACCTATGTAAAGTGTGGAGATAACATAGTTCAATTTGAATTTGACCATGGATAGTTTATTATGACTTATAAATATGGATGGAACAACAACTTGTTATGACCAAACCTAAAGGAATGACCTAAGCCTTGGGTGATTATCAATTATGGCCTTTCCTACGTGAAGTCATAGAGGCAACATAGATTGACCACTTGGACTAACATAGACTTTGTTTTTGGAGTTTTTGATGTTTTCAATTTTTCTTAGATTTTGATGTTTTGAATGTTTATACCATGTCTAAGATCCCTTGTGAAATCCAAGTCTAGGAATTGTCCCCAGTCAAGCATAGAACTAACTTATTATCAATGAAGAGATGGATGAAATTTATTATATATGGATATGAAAGGCGAAAGATGTTAAATATCAATGTAATTCTTAGGCCATGAGAAGGATGACCAAGCTTTATTATGGACAAATGATATGCACAAAGGATGGGTGAAATTAAAAAATTATATAGAATGATAGTAGATGATGGAGCAAAGACTGACTACACATGGTGCTTGTTTTCCAGGTTTTCACCGTGGTACTTATCCAAAGTGCCACTGAAGTGGTTTTCACTATTGGACAAATTATTTCTCTTTGCTATTTTTTTCCTTTTTTTTAATTTTTCTTTTTTAATTTTTTTTAATTTTTCTTTTTTGGTGTCACCAGGACACCTATTTTCTAGGTTTTCATTAGGGTGACATTTTTTTTCTATTTTTGATCTTTTTTATGGGACTCTCTAAAAGCTAGGCATAGTACCTGCGAAGGTGCATGCTATTGATAGGCTCTGATAATGGTTCACCTTCAAGAGTAGAAAGTTGATAAGTGCTAGATCCATATGATACTATTATGATGTAAGAACCCAACCAATTAGGCTTGAACTTCCTCAGTTTCTCTCTCTCTATTTGATTCTTCAAATTTTCTTTCAAGACTAAGTCACTAATGTCAAAATGCCTAACTCAACATTTCTTATTGTAGTTGCAATGAAGATGATTCAGATATGCCTGTAAATGGACGAATGATTTTTTTTTATTCTCATCAAATAGCTCTAGCTCATGCAAACAAGATATACAATATTCTTCCTCATCAATGAAATATTACATAGATACTTTTAAGGATAGTAACTCGACCTCAATGGGAAGAATGACTTTGAATTCGAAAATAAGGGAATATGGAGTGGTTTCGGTGGGAGTGTAGATGCTAGTGTGATAGGCCCATAATGTGAGATTTAGTTGGATGTGCCAGTCATGGCCAACATCATTGATAGTATTCTTTAATATTTTAAGGATAGTCTTATTAGATGCCTCAGCTTGACCATTTCCTTGGGGGTAGTATGGAGTGGAAAAATGATGTATGTGGAATCTCTCACATAATTCATGGACATCCTAATTTTTGAAAGGATGATTGTTATCCATGATGATGGATTGCGAACACCATACCAACATATGATGTAATTAAGGATGAACTTGGATATTTGTTTATTGATGATGTATATCATTGGAATAGCTTCAATCCATCTAGTAAAGTACTCAGTTGCAACAAGGATAAACTTATGACCAATAGTGAAGGTAGGGTGGATATTTCCCACAAGGTCAAGTCCCCATTGAGAGAATGGCCATGGTGATGTAATTGGATAAATTTATTGAGTAGGTGTGTGCACAAGATCTCCATGTATCTGACATTGACGACATTTATTAACAAAGTGATAGGCATCACATTCCATAATAGGCCATTAGCATCTCATTCGCATAAGCTTCTTGGCTAGAGTAGGACCGTCAGAGTGATTTCCACATATACCACTATGTACCTCTTGTAAAGTTTTTTGTGCTTCATCTAAATTGATATGTCTTCGTAGGGTGCTATCTAGGCTACGACAATAAAGGGTATCAATGATGATGACATATTTGGATGCTTGTCAGATAAAGGTCTTGCTTTGATTAGAGAACAAGTCAGGAGGGATAATTTGGTCATCCAGGTAATCATGAAAGTATTTGTACCAAGGTGAATCAAGACCAACAAGTTCACACACAAGTTTAGATTCAAGGACATCAAATGCGGGGACCAATAATTTTTCCACCAAGAACTCATATTGTGACACATTATTAGGTATATCTGAAAGAGATCCAATAGTTACCATTGCATTGGCTACTTTGTTCTAAATTCTTGGGATCTGCTCAAAGGTAATGACATCAAAGTATAGCTTAAAACTATCAACCATGTGCTTGTAAGGTGTGATCTTTTCATATTTTGTATCGTAGTTATCATTAACCTAACGGATTACTAGTAGGGAGCCACCATAGGCTTGAAGAGTATTGATTTTCTATTTATGGTCATTTATAGTCCTATTAGCAACACTTCATACTCAACCATTTTATTTGTGCAAGGAAATTCTATTTTGTATGATTTTTGTATTGATTCCCCTTAAGGTGTAACAAAGAGGATATTGACTCCCGAACCATGATTTGTATAAGACCCATTAAAGTACAATTTCCATGTCATAGAAGTCTCTATTGTGAAGATGGATCCATCAAGAAAATCCAACACTAGAGGGTGATTCATTGTCATTGGTGCGCCTGTGAGTTGACCATCTATCACTTTTCCTTTCATTTCCTTATGATCAACATACTCTATGTCATATTCACTCAAGATCATAACTCACTTTGCTAGCCAACCTATCAAAGTTTCTCTATTGAGTAGATATTTCAAGGGCCCAATCTTCGCTATCAATTTTGTTTGATGGTTCAAGATATAATGTCTAATTTTTTGTGTAGAAAAAATAATAGCAAGGCATGCTTATTCAATGGGACTATAATTAAGCTCATACCCTACAAGAGTGTGACTAATATAATAGATAGCTCATTCCCTTCCATCATTGTCATTTTGTACTAACAATTCCCCCAATGATGATGTGGTGGTTGATATATATAATATTAGGTGTCTACCATCAATGGGAGGCATGAGTACTAAAGGTATAAATAGGTTATATATTATTTGTTGAAATGCTTCTTGACAATGTTCAATCCATATGAATGGGACTCCCTTACATAGAAAATTTTGAAATGGATGAAACTTATCTACTAATTAAGTAGTGAATCTTTGAATAGATTGCAATCTTCCTTATAGAGTTTTTAACTATCTTATGTTTGTTGGTGGAGGAATGTCTATGATAGCTTTCAATTTTATAGCATCGACTTCAATACTTTTATGAGAGAAAATATATCCTAGTAGTGTTCCTGATTGGACTCCAAAAACACACTTCTTCGGATTTAACCTGACTTTAAATTCTTCCAACCTTTTGAAAATATTGTCCAATATTGCTAGATGACTATCTCTTGATAAGGATTTTTCTAGTAAGTCATCAATGTAATATTCCATAAGTGTATTCATGTAGTCATGAAAGATAGTAGTCATAGCTCTCTGATACGTTGCTCTAGAATTCTTAAGACCAAATGGTATAACATTCTAATAAAAGGTACCCAAAACATAGGTGAAATCCATTTTATGCTGATCCTCAAGGGAAATTTTGATCTAATTGTATCTTGAAAAACCATCCATAATCGATAGCATCTCATATCCATTGTGAGGTCTACTATGATGTCAATATTAGGCAACAAGAAGTCATCTTTAGGACAAGATTTAATTAGATCTCTAAAATCTATGCATACTTTGATTCCACCAGTTGGTTTATTTATAGGAACTGTTACCCAGTTTTCACCTATGGGCTCAGTCGAGGGAAATTGTGTTTCAAATTCGCACGTGGATTAAGTGTGGCTCCCATAAGGGTTGAGCCCAGCGTGCAGGTGCTTGGTTTTCATTGGGAAGGTCCTTATCTGGTGCTACCTCACAAGGAACTCAGTTGGAAAGCCCGCCTTAGTCAAGTTCGGCATGAAAATCCTCTAAGGAGAGAGTCGCCAAGACCTTCCAGATGTCTCACCGACTGGAAGGGGTTTCTTTTCATTTTTGAAATGTCTCAGCGATGGAGTAGGGTCTCGCCGAAGTGGGGTGGCTTTAGTATAATGTTGTGACTTCGGAAGGAAGTCTCCCCAACCTAATGAGTCTCACCGACCATTGTATACAAGTGGTCTGAGCTCGCCAAAATGTTTCGAGCTCGACGAGATGTCTTGCTGATGCTTGTTTGTCTCGTCGACATGTTTTGAACCTTCGGCATGACTAAGGGAACCTGCCATGATGTCCTGCCAATAGATAAAGGTCTCCCCGACAGTTGTTCACAAGCCCGTCTTCAGGGAGAAAGTGTTGACTTTGGCATGAGGTCTGGCCGACAAGGAGAAGTCTCAACAACAAGATGGGAGTTTGGTGTGAAGTCTTGCTGACCCCCTAGGGTCTTGCTGACAGATAAAGAAATGATCTCGCCGAAGGATATTGCCTTCGGAAAAAGGTCTTCTCGATAGCGATGGTCTCAACGACATCTTGTACAACGGTATAACCTATGAGGATCGGTATGACCTCCTGCCGACTAAAGGAGCTCTTGCTGAATGCGGATGACTAGGCATGAGATGGCAACATCAGTATGACTCCTAAGGGCTCGCTGTGATGTCTTGCTGACCCGATAGGGTCTTACCGAAATGAAAGTGAGCTCGGGGGGAGGAAAGGAACTCGCTTTGACCTCCTGCTGACTGATCATGGTCTCGCTGAAGGTTTATGCCTTCGGTGTGACATCAATAGACTCTTGCCGATATGGTTCACAAGGTTGAGATCGGGGAGACTTCGGGAGGAAGTTTTACATTCGGTAGGATGTCCTGCCGACAGGATAGGGTCTTGTCAATGGCTTCATGGATGTCGATATGACTATTGAACTCGCTATGCCATCTTGTTGATCGTCATGCGTTATGTCGATAGCTACAGAGGGGCGTAATCACATTGGCGAGACAATTCTAGTGTCTCACCGAGATGCAATTCTGATGAAGAGCTTTTGACCGCCTAAAGTAGCTTGTGTGGCATCTGTTCGACTAATCAGGGGGAGCTACAAGTGGACCGTTGGTAGTTTGGCCGGTGCCAAGAAGATCAATAGAGTGAAAGCGACATGGATCGGCTTTGAGCTCAGAAGCATTCAAAGTAGCTCGACAAGGAGATTCGACGAGGGACACGAAGACCAGAAGTGAATGCGATAGTTGAAAAAGATCAATGAGGCCATTCCCAGAGTGACTCTTCACCGACATGGACACGGGGATACAACATTAACTTCATAAAAAGATCTAGGGGCAGATTTTTCTGAAGACGGATATTTTTGTAAGCCCAGAGGGACCGACACACTTTTGTATATAAGGCATTTTTTTCCTCTTTGTAAAGAGTTCTCCTGATGCTTTTCGAAAGTCTGTGAATTTTGCAGTCCTTTCTGAGATTAGCAAACTTCTGTAACTCATTTTGGAGCATGATATATAAAGTTTACCTTGGTAACTGTTGATGTTCAGATTTCCATCTTGTTCTTGCAAAGTGTTGTGCATTCCAGGTTCATAATCAAGTTATTTTGTGAATTTCTTTCATTCCTTCATGGCTTTATCCTTCGTTTTCATGTCTTCCTTTGCAAAAGTATCATTATTCAAATCACAAACTGTGTTTACATAATCACATATGGATTCTAGTATGTGAAAATTATTTTCCTCTCTAGAAAAAGTGTGTGAATCAAGCCTATTTGTGACATATTAATGCATAGCTTATACAGATTTGATGTGTAATCTTATGATCATTGTCAATTTTCAAGTGTAGCCTAGGTATCCCATTGCTCTTATCAGTTTGGTGTATCACCATAGTGTTTAGTTTTATTTTTATGCACTCCTTCTCCCTTTCCCTTTACAAAATCAATAGTTTAGGTGATACCCAAGGAAGCCGGCCTTCTCCGGAGGTTGACCTCTGTCTACAAGTGACCCATAGCTTTAGAGGTCTTCCCATGTTACACTGAGGTGTTGAACACCAGGTTCAACAAGGGTGCAAATCCAGGTGATAACAGGAACTAGGTTTGATATCCACTCTGCATAGTCAATGGGATAAATAAAACCAAAATCCAAAAGTTTCTTTAATTTTTCTTTCACTAAGAGGTTGATCTATGAGTGCATTTTTTGTAATTTTTGTTTGACTAGTTTAACATTTGGAACCAATGGAAAATGATGTAGAACAATTTTGGAGTCCAACGCAGGCATATCGACATATGACTATGCAAAATTGATTTGTCTCTTTGAGAATAATGTAGTGAACTCTAGTTTTTCTTCGGCAGTCAAAGACACTACAAGATGAATGATTCTAGGATTATCTTCTATACCAATATTAGCTTCTTTTGATATTTCCACAAGAAATGGAAATCTCTCTTGATTTATGGAGAGATTTTCCAAATCTCCATCCTTAGGCACCTCAAAGAGGTTTTCACCTTCAGACATGTCCTTTATTTTTACTCTTTCTTGGTCTAAAGGCACCTTTCAGTTTTCACCTAGAGACTTATCCTTTTTATTTTTTTCATTTTTATGACTAAAGGGTGACATAGACTCTCCAAAGTATGTTGCATTGTCAAGTTCTATGATAAATCAAAATTTATGATCCCCACTTGGTATCCCTTCTCGAAGTCCCATGAACTCATCTATTGCTTTATTATTCTAGAATGTGTCTAAATTTGGTGGTCCTTGTTGATTCCAATCTATTAGTTGTGAGTAAATGAGGGGCAAGCCATCATCGGTATTGTTAAGGTTTAATGAATAAGTAAATATGGTAAAAATGGAGGTATTATCTAGATCCCAAAAGGAATTGATCTAAGCATTGTTATTCATGAATTTGGTCTCGGAAGGGGATAAGTCAAGCTCTTGAAAGATCTCAGCTAATTCATAGTCACTAGACATGTAAGAATCCAACTCCCATTCATTGGATTCGATTTCATTATGGTATTCCCCAAATGTCTCAATTTCATTTGAACCATCAACATTTTCACTTGAGGGAAACTTAGTACTAGGACTCACCATTGGTGGTACATACCCAAACCCAGCGTTCTTTGGTAACTGAGGAGGTAATATTGGTTTTGTCATTCCATGTTTTTTCAATCCAAGACCACTATGTCTATCATAACCTTGTTGGTTCATGATCTTGAACCCTTTTGAATATTGCTCAAATAGTAATTTCTTAGGCTTAGTAACCTCTTTATCTTTGTAAATCCATGTATAAATATCCTCACCTATAGACTCTTTTCTCAATTCACCCCACTTAGTGAATGTGGTGAGGGGATTACAAATGATAACTTTAGGTTATTTATTGATAGGACGAGGTTTTCCATAAGATTTTTGTGATATGGGAAACTTCCCAACACAAAATAATCTCTCCATGTTGTATTCACCACATCCCTTATCATGGATTTCGACCTTAGGTTTGGAAGGTGTAGTGGATGGAGTGGATGATTTAAATAGAGAATATCGGTCAATGTAATGTGATGAGGTAGAGGATGAGGATTCTTGATTAATAGGCACTTGATGTTTAGTGGTCCCTTTTAGATTACTGTAATATTGGAAGGGGTCAGGATCACCTGGTATAGTGATTTTGATGTCATTATGGGGAACTTAAGGCATTGATGGTATGTGGAGGGAATAACCCTCATGGTATGAATCCATGGGTGACCGAGGAGAAGATTGCATGGTAAGTCCAAATCCAAGACCTGGAATATTGTATTTTGAATAGAAGTCCCAAACCTTACTGGAAGTGTGATTATACCCTTGGATGAGCACTCAATGTCTTCATAAGACTTGATAATGATTTTCTTATATTTTTCTATACAAGCTTCAGAGAATCCCAATGTTGTGACCAATTTTAAGGTGTATATATTCAAACCTGCTCCATTGTCTACCAAGACTCGTCTAATTTTTTGATTATTAATGTATACCTCAAGGTGTAATTGTTCATTATGTTTTGGTTTATGTGTGGAAAGATATTTCTCAAAAAATGTGGCATGATGGCTGGTGGCTTAGTATCCTACGATGGCCTGAAATTGATTGACATTTAGGTCAGTGGGAATGGATGTATCTTGCAAATCTTTTCCTAGAATGTCCTTATTCTTAGGGGATATGCGAAGTAACTCAAGAATGGATATTTGCGCATTGTTGGTATTGTTCCCTAAACTAGAGGCTTTTCCCTTTCCACGATCTTGTAGGGGAGTCTTGAATATGGTATGGTCAACATTTTTTTACCTTGTGAATTTTCCACTAATATGTCACCTTGTTCAATAAGGTCTTGGATAAGGTTCTTAAGTGTCCAGCATGATGTTTTTTATGTCCCTTGGTACGATAGTACTCACAATATTCATTGTCATTCCACCAATTTGTTTTGACTAATGTTGGTTTGTATGGTTTAATGTTTAGAAGTTGAATGACATTTTATTGCAATAGTTTCTTCAAGATCGACTCAATGGGTTACCCTAAGGGCATGTTTGTTCATGGGGGACCTCTACATTGTTGATTGTTTTGGATAGTGTTTATTGTTTGGTCATGACTTGGTGTTGGATTTTTTTGTGTAAAGGATCTTTAAGATAAATGGTGGGGTGAACTTGATTAACCACTTTGGCATAAAATACCCCATCATTGGTGACATTTTTGTTTCTAGAATAGAATTTTCCATTGTCATTAGGATCATTTTGGTTTTCTTTAAAGATTTTGACTAGTCGTTTCACCACAATGGATTTATCAATAAAGACACCTTTCTCAATGATATCCTCAAATGGGGTACAACACTAGATTTGAAGTTGATGCATTAGTTTTGTGTTGAGGTTTTCTATAAATATGGGAACCAACTATTTTTCTGGTATGTGACAAGGACATTTACTAGACATGCTTCACCATCTTTGATAAAATGATGAGACTCTCCTTATTTTTGTTTTGTTGTGCATAATTTTGCTAGGGTCATGTCACTTTCAATATTATAGGAAAAATGTGAAATAAACTTGTTAGGTAGTTCATTCCATGTTTGTATCCCAGGAGGAAGGTGTGTAAACCACTCTAGAGCCTACCCTGAAAGGCTATGTGGAAATAATCTCATCAACTACGTAGGGTCATAGGTGATTTCCATACATGGAATGTTAAACTCTCTTATGTGTTCTACTAGATCTCCTTTCCATTTATAATTCCTCAATTGAGTATGTCTTCTTTGTTGTACCCAACTACATGTTTGTCATTTGTCATTGCATTTATTGCATATTTTGTACTAAAGTTTCCACAGTTGATGGTGGTATGTTTGGTTGACTTTGCATGAGGGGTTTGGTATTGGTGTTGAGTGTGTTGAGATGGTTGTGTCACCGATTTTGGTTTTGAAAGTTGGATCAAGTGTTGCATTTGGATCGATGTTTTGTTGCAAATTATTTTTATTTCCTTGTTGGAAGTGAGGTGTGAACATGGTAATGGTATTGGTATTGGTATTGGTATTGCTTGCATTTTTTGTACTAAAGTTTCCATAGTTGATGGTGGTATGTTTGGTTGACTTTGCATGAGGGGGTTGGTATTGGTGTTGAGTGTGTTGAGATGGTTGTGTGACTAATTTTGGTTTTAAAAGTTGGATGCAATTGTTGCATTTGGATCAATATTTTCTTGCAAAGGATTTTGATTTCCTTGTTGGAAGTGAGGTGTGAACATGGTATTGGTATTGGTATTAGTTTGATGTTGTGGTATGAAGTTAGTGTTGGGAGTGACATGTTGTGATGGGGGTTGGTTGGTGTTCAAGTTTGACCCAAAAGACATGTTGGTGTTTGGTGTAGTGTTGTTCATTTGGGTTGGCACTCTTGACATGGCAATATGGATCCTTCTTGTCTTGCGTGGGAGATTTTGATTTTTTTTGGTTGATGGCATGGTGTTTTGAGTGGATGTCATACCAAATGCATTTGTAAAAGTCATACCAATGAAACTAGAGGATGAACCAAATGGATTGCTAACTATTGGATTTGGTCCTTGTGATGTTGCATGTGTTCTTTTGGTGCCAAATGTTGGAGGGGAGAGGATGTGTGTAGTTGTCACATTATATGTTGTTCCCCCAAGAGACAAACTAGTGTGCATTTGTTGTGAGGATGATTGACCTTTTGAAAATGTGTTTTTACCAAGACCTTGAGTTTGTGTTTGTGTTGTTCCCTCTACAATATTGGAAGTGTCAAAACCAAAGGGGAGATTGGCACCTTTTTGAGAAAGTGCAAGAAAGTATCTATTGGGATCTATGTTGACTAGCTCGTTTACAATTTGGATTATCCCAGCATCTTGGGAAGCCTCTTCAATCTCTTTGAGTGTTATAGCTTGGTTGACCTCATTCAACATGAAATTGGTAAATGGGTTTTGTGTTTCACATTTTTTTGTTTGAGGTGTGTTTGATGTTGACCCAAATTTCATATTGCTAGTTGGATTGAAATAGGGTTCATACGAGGAATCCATGTCTCTTCATTTCCTTTGTGCCCTAGTCAAGACCATATAAGACTTGTGACTTTTGGATGGTGAAACTTTTGATATGTATACAACTAAGATGGAGATGAAAACTAAGGAAGAAAATGGTAGAAGGTAATGACACTATGCTATGATTTTTTTTGGATTTTTGGGCTATAAGGATGGAAATGCAAACTATGACCAAGTTAAAAGGCACAAGACAACTGAGAGGGGGGGTGAATAAGTTGTCACCAAATTTAAACTCAAAACTTCAACACTTATTAACTTCACAACCACATTGTTTTGTTATTAGGTATGAACATGAAATACAGATAACAGAAAGAAAAATCAACACACAGAACGCCAGATTTTAAGTGGAAAACCCAGTGAAGGAAAAAACACAGTGAGGATTAACTCATAATATAAAGTAGTTCCAAAACTGAATATATAAGACTCGCTGCCAAGGGATCACTGCCCTGAATAGGACTCACTATCTGGATACAAAAGGTCATTGCTTACAAGGAGGCTCACTACCTACAAAATATTACAAAACAAAATTGGATTCATAGCCATAATGAACTAAAATGAGTGCACCTAACAAGTGTTGATACAGTTCCAGTGATGCTTAGTAGATTGACTTAACACACTTCATCATATTTTCACTTCTCCTTCACATTCACAATTGCCACATCGATTGTATATGAATCTTCAAGAATCTATTCAACATATATACTTGATCCAACCACAAGAATCAATTAGGTCGACCTAATTAGATGCATTTCTTATTCATCAAAATTACCAGCTGTCGACTACAAGCTTTCACAAGATCTTCCCAAAAACAATTCAAAGTTCTCAACATGCTACATCATGTCGGCATAGACCTAGGATAGGTCACACATATATCCACATATCAAAATTTATTCACCATATCACAACTTATCCATGAAGTTGGCCAAAAATAAAAAGTAATCAACAAGATAATGTCAATACATCGTACGAGCACCAAAACATGAGAGATTTTGAACATACATGCTTTCAACATCCATAAACTGTTTCCCAAATCCGTAAGTAGCAACTTTCAACTTTGGAGGATTGCGAACTAGAATACTAGAGGGTGTATTTTGAATACCGGTTTAGATACTGGATCAAGCACTGACTTAGAATTGCAATCACAATCATGGTGTCATCAATGACAACCCAAAACTATAGAGATAGTCAATTTTCTTCATTCTTCCAACAATATCCCCCTTTTTCATTGATGGAAACATGTGCCAAAATTTTCAAAACACAAAATTCTCTTTTCTTATCACCTTAGTTGTTTTCCAGATAACTCTCTCCCATTCACATGAATCTCTCCCCGTTTGACACCAATGGAAAAGGGAAACCAAAAAGGTAGGATATAAACATATGTATATGATGACTTTGTATATACACAAGAATTCCAACTTCCCATTTCAAACATTCAAACAAGAATGACACTTTTTACATGAAATATTTTCTTGTGCCTCTCTCTTATGATTGGAAGAATCTTTTTCCAAGTAAGCATAGCCAAGTCCATTCTTGCACTCATACCATCCAACAAAGATAACTATGTAAAGGAGGGTGTCTAATATGAAGACAAGCATAATTGTTCACAATTTTTTGCATAAGAGAGAATTCCAGAGAGATGATCCAACTAGACCTCAACAACTTCCTTAACCAACCAAAATATTTTAGCCATAACTTCTCTTTGCCTCTGAGTAGTCAGAAACTCCACCTGTAATTCACCAGCTCTTATTCTCTGCTTTCCATCCTTGTCTTTGAAGAAATCAAAGTTCTTTCCAATACTATTCATCTCGGCTTCAATGGCTTCAATTTTTCTTCTGAAATTGTCAACAGCTGCAGGCCACCGGAGACAATACTTGTAGATGTCAGATATTTATTTGATGCATTCTTTTGTCTCATTAATATGTTCAAATAACACTTTTTTTTCTTTGTTACATCTTCTTTCAATCATAGCTTTGAACTTATGACCTTCTGGTCCTTCCAACAATGTTCTCTCTTCAATAATCTCTACTAGATTATCTGGCAAGGAGTCTGATACATCTAAAATTGAAATACCCCTATCAAGCAGATAATCAACTGGTACATCATAAATTTTAAGTTTCTCAAATGGAGAGAATGCATTCCACATTTCACCCTTGTCCAGTAGCATCTATATATCCTCTAGATCAAAGGAGTCAAATCCAAAAAGGAATTCTTCTTCATTATTCTGTTCTTCCAGGTCATTTGTTACAATAGTTTTCCTCTTGTTAGGTTCTGGAAGGGATTCACCAATGATGACTTCCAATTATTTCTTACCGGAGGATAAACCCACTTCAAACTGACTAGATACTGACATACCATAGCATAAATTTGTATTTAGGGATGTGAAATATGTTCTACAAACACTTACATTGTCCACCAACAATTCCAAGTATCTATAAACTTATTTTCCAATAGGAATATCAGATTCCCATTTAACATTTTTTCTTCCCTGTAGTGAGTTCAAGAAGTAAAAATTCTAGCACACAAGCAGAGATCCAAATTGAAGAGGATAACCCTCATCCAATGAAATTCAGGCATTCTCAATTAGATTTTCAAGTAATAGGCTACACAGATCAAACTGCCTATTTTCCTTAACCATCATGTGTGCAATATATAAAGCAATAGCCAAAGTTGAACCTTCATGATATTTGAAATAGATTTTATAAGAAATGATGTATGTGACATACCTTACAATGGAGTCCTCGAGAGTGTTTATCAATAGAGCCCGACTGTCTTTATCAATGTCAGTAAGTTCCTCCACATCTTTGTATTTCACAGTTTTCCTCCCAGGGAGATCTCCAACACTGCTTAAACCAGTAATTGCTTTGATTGCTTCCTTTGTGATCAGGTAGGGTTTTCCCAACACAATAATTTTGTTCTTGAAACAAATCAACAAGAAAAAAATGAACTCTTTATCTGCAAACCAGAGAAAATCTCCCCATAAATCCATACCTAGGGTTTTTATGCTTTGTAACTCATTTTCCTTTAGCCCTAGTTCCATTTCCTTCATCCTCCTATGATCAAATTCTTCCAATTCAACTCCTTTCAACTTTAGTGGAATGACACCACTTGATCCTCTATCCATTTCCATGCTCACTTTCTTGAACTTGTTGTTGTAGAGTCAAAATTTCTTCCTTTTCCTTCACAAACTAAAAGTAATTCCTAAGTATCTGTAATGATTTCTTCAGGATTTCTTCAAATTGCTTCAAGAACGCTCCAAGACACCTTTCAAAACTCTTCAAGTGCTCAAATGATCAAAAATACTTACAAAAATTTATTTATACACCATTTATTTTCCTTAACTCGCATTAAATGTGGAAGACATAAAAAAGCTACTAAAACCATTCTTCTCAACATAGAAAAACCCTAATTCGATCCACAAATTAGCATGCCAACATATTTTCTTCCAATTTATTTTCCAACACTTTTGTTTATTCCTTCTTTATAATACATCCTCGTGCCAACCTCTAACATGCCATACATCTAGGGGGTTTTTACAATTTTCTGATAATGCTTCACCTAAGACCATGCTTGATCTAGTTCCTAGAGGAATTGTCTGTACTGGATGAGGGCACAAACACATCAACAGTTTCAGGTTCTTCTTCCTCTTTCTTCTTCTATATCTTATTCATCTCTTACTTCATCTCTTCTTTTTCGATCTTCTCTACCGGTTCATTCTTCTCCACTGGAGTAGACTACTTTCCCTTCTTGCTTCTACAAACCTTTGAGATATGTCTAGGTTTGTTACAATTATAGCAGACAACACTTCTCTGATTAGTCTAACTTCCATTACTTCTTAATCTACATTGATTTTATTTGTGTCCAAATTTGTTGTAGGTATAGCAATATCCATTAAAAGATTGATAATTTTTCCTTCATTAAACCTATTCATCATCACCTAACTGATCATTCTCACCTGAGATTTTCATTTAGTAGCTTTATGTCCAACCTTTTTGCATGGAAAATATTGACCATAGAAGGAACCAAAAAAATGATTCATCCTACTCCTACATTTTTTTTCCTTGTGACCATATTTGTTATAGGAAAAAAAAATACCATTAAAAGATGGATACCTTTATGCATTAGGCTATCTCACAGGCGGTCTCTTTGCAAAATTTCTTGAATTTATTTTCTGCTTCCCTTTGTCCTGAATCTTCTGATTACCCTTTGAAATTTCACCTATTTCATTTCCCAAGCCACCTTTGTCCTTATTTGGTTTCTATCCAGCAAGCAATTCTTCAAGTTTTTCAGAGCTAGATCTAAAATTACTCAGAGTTTTTCCTTCTCCAGTTCAACTCTCAAGTTTTCTACCTCCTATTCAAGTTTAGAGTATTCATTAGATTTTTTTTGTACCATTGTATTCATACATTCTTCAATTCTCTTCTTTTCTTCTACAAGTACTTTCAGTCCAATTATCTCTTGTTTCTGCTACTCATTGACTTCTCTATGTATTTCCTTGAATTTTTTTAATTGTTCTTTTAGTTTTCAAACACATTCATTTGCATCATCAATATTTTCTTTCAGATCTCTATTTTCATTTTCAACTTTGTCAAGATCCTCAAGAGTAGCCCGAAGTTCTTCTTTATCATCCATTTGATCAATCTTCAGGATCTTCCTCAAGTAGTTAAGCTTTATACCAAGGAACCAAAGCTCTAATACCAATTTTTAAAAGGCGCAGGACAAATGAGAGGATGGGTGAATTAGTTGTATACAACTAAGATGGAGATGCAAACTAAGGAAGAAAATGGTAGAAGGTAATGACACTATGCTATGATTTTTTTTGGATTTTTGGGCTATAAGGATGGAAATGCAAACTATGACCAAGTTAAAAGGCACAAGACAACTGAGAGGGGGGGTGAATAAGTTGTCACCAAATTTAAACTCAAAACTTCAACACTTATTAACTTCACAACACTATTATGTTATTAAGTATGAACATGAAATACAAATAACAAAAAGAAAAATCAACACATAGAACACCAGATTTACATGGAAAACCCAATGAGGGAAAAACCACAATGAGGATTAAATCACAATATAAAGTAGTTCCAAAATAGAATATATAAGGCTCACTGCCAAGGGCTCACTGCCTTTAATAGGACTCACTGTCTAGATACAAAATTTCACTACTTACAAGGAGGCTTACTGCCTACAAAATATTACAAAACAAAATTGGCTTCATAGCCAAAATGAACTAAAAAGAGTGCACCTAACAAGTGTTGATATAGTTCTAGTGATGCTCAGTAGACTGACTTGACACACTTCATCATATTCACACTTCTTCTCCTTCACATTCACAACTGTCTCATCAATTGTATATGAATCTTCAATAACCTATTCAACATATATACTTGATCCAGCCACAAGCATCAATTAGGTCAACCTAATTAGATGCATTTCTTATTCATCAAAAATACCAGCTGTCGGCTACAAGCTTTCAAAAGGTCTTCCCAAAAACAATTCAAAGTGCTCAACACACTACATCATGTTGGCATAGACTTAGGATAGGTCACAGATATATCTACATATCAAAATTGATTCACCATATCACAATTTATCCATGAAATCAACCAGAAATAAAAAGGAATCAACAAGATAATTTCAATACGCCATACAAGCATTGGAACACAAGAGATTCTAAACATACATTCTTTCAACATCCATAAACTGTTTCCCAAATCCGCAAGCAACAATTGTCAACTATGGAGGATTGCAAACTAGAATACCAGAGAGTGTAACTTGAATGTTGGTTCAGATACCAAACCAAAATACTAGATCAAGCACTAACTTAGACTTGCAATCATAATCATGGTGACATCAATGACAACCCAAAACCGTAGAGATAGTCAATCTTCTTCATTCTTCCAACAATTTTTGACATGCAAGAGTGATAATGAAGTTATGACTATGCTTGGAATGCCAAGTTCTAATGATACTATGATTATGACTATGCTTGGAATGGGTATGCAACCTTGAACCCTAGAGGAGGATACTAAGATAACTATGATGGACCAAAGTGGAAACTCTAAATGTCAAGACCTCAAGAAGATAGACCAAAATGATGATGATTTGAACAAATGTGAACCTAAACTAGACACATGAGTTGTAGGCCCAACCTAGAGATAAGATGAGAGGTATGATAAGGTCAAGATACCTAGAAATGAGACTAATGGTCTACTAGATAGTATGATAAGCCTCCTAATATTAAGACTCAAGGATAGTGATAAAATGTGGTGGATGCAAACTAGGACTATGCAAGATAACCTAAGGTGAGAGATGAAATGCTATAGATGGAATGACTAAATCTAAACATCTTTGAATGTACATTTATAGTCTATAAAAAAATTGAAAGTTGGATCTATAGATATTTCACCAAAAAAAATTATCCTGATAGTTGTGGTGTAGATCCAACCAATTGCGATGAAGGACTAGTCAATTGTGACACACAAGAAAATATGGGTTTCTAGCTTCCTAAGACTTTCAAAAATTGTGGTATATCATTTGAAAATTGTAGTGTTTAGATAAAAAGTTGTGTTGTTCTACCTTTTGGCCCTAATTTTATTTTCTAGGTTGTTTTCCATTTTTGGAAAGTTTAAGTTTGATCATAAAACACAACAAACACTTGAAAAATAGATCTAGCTAATTTTGATTCTTTGAGTTTTTGGTAATCATGTATGCTTGAAAAGTTTTCTTCCATAAAACTCGTTTGGAATTGGTTCACAAAAAATGAAGACAAGCACAACCTAAGGAATAATAGGGTTTGTCTAATAAATTTGGGCTTATCTCACCCTCGAAGGAGTGATGCAATCCATGAATGAGGAGTGGGTAAAGATAAAGTATGACAAGGTCATGGACCACCTTAACACCTCTCACCTTGAAAGGAGTAACTCTTAACAAGGAACCTTGCCACCTCAACCAAGAACCAAACATGATAAGTAACTTCTTAGGATGATGCTATCTCAATGCACCAACAATAGAAGATGACCAAAAAATTCTCAGGCTTCTAATAACAATGGCTTTCTAGGAGGTCAATGAACACTATAGGTATACTTTAGATGTGAGACACTTAAGCCTCTAGTCAACGTGACCATGGTCAGTTGTTCCATGATAGTATTGACACGCAAGCTATAACATCCCTGAATGATGCTAAATTTTTTTTCCTTCACACCTTTAATATAATCCACCCAAAAAATGTGCTTTGAGGTCATCCCCCTTGAGTTCTCCATTAGGATGTGTCTCAAAGGTAGGCCTCCTAAAAAATAAAAGAGATTTATATGTGTTTTTCTTACACCCAAGATCACATAAAGTACAAGAGGAGAGGATATGCACACACCAATCTAGGATTTAACACAATGTGCAATTGCACGAAACATGGAAGAAAATTGTTCTTTTTAAGCACCAATTCCAAATGTTCTTAATATAGAGATCACAAAAATACAATGGAACCCTACAAGAAATTGGATTAGTAGTTTGGATCAAAAGGTTTTCTTCCAAAAATTGCCACAAGATGAAGATCATATATTAGTAACACAGAAAACTCTACCCTAATGAATCCAAAAAGAAGAAAATAAAAATCTCAGATTTATACCTTCTTTTTGTTATGAAAATCAATCATGGTGCATGGAGGCTTAGATGCATCACATGG